>JBBFKN010000392.1:0-32004 GCA_039654755.1 Calcarius lapponicus | reverse complement strand
AGAATCGCTCTGCGGCACCGCGGCCCCGGCACCGGGACCCCCGCGCTGTTGGGGACCCCCCCAGAGCCCCCCGGTGCCGGGACCCCCGCGCCAAGGGGCGTCACCCCCCCCCCAAATATCCCCCCCGGCGCCGGGACCCCCCCAGAGCCCCCCCGGTGCCGGGACCCCCCCAGAGCCCCCCCGGTGCCCGGACCCCCCCAGAGCCCCCCCGGTGCCCGGACCCCCGCGCCAGGGGTGTCACCACCCCCAGAGCCCCCCCGGGCACCCCCGGCTGCCCCTGGCACAGCCCCGGGGGACACCTGGGGGACAGCGGGGGGTCCCCTCCCCGCGGGGGGGGGGGAACAGGTTCGCTCTGGGGGGTCTGCAGGGGGGGGGGACAGGGTGGGGAGGGGGCTGCAGGCGGCTCGGGGGGGGCTCTGGGGGGGTCAGGTGCGCTGCGGGGGCTGCCCAGGTGCTGCCCCCCCCCCCCCCCGGTGTGCGGGACGCAGGTGCGGGTGGGGGGGGCGGGGACACCCCGGGGGGGAGGAGGGGGGCGCAGCTGCCCAGCAGAACCTGAACCCCCCCCCCAAATGGGGCTGGGGGCTGGGGGGGCTCTGGGGCGAGGGGGAGGGAGGAGGGGGTGCAGGGACCCCCCCCAGTGGGCTGGGGGCGGACCCGGAGTGGGGGGGGGGTGGTGAGGGGGGGGGGCTCCGGTTCGCGCCCCCCGCCCCCCCCCCCCGGCCGAGGTCGCGACCCGCGCGTGCCCCCGGTGACCCCCGACCCCCCCCCCGCCCCCGGGGGTGACACGGCGGGGTCGGCACCGGGACAGCGAGGGGGGGGGGGGGGGCGGCCCCCCCGGGAACGGCTCCGTCCCCTCCCGGTGCGGGGGGGGCACAAACCGAGCCCGGGGGGGGGCACCGGGGGGAGACCCCCGACAATCCGGGCTGGGGGGGGCGGGATCCCGAGGGGTTCCCACGGGATGGGGGTTCCGGGGGGGTTCCCAGGTGTGGGTGGGGGACACCGGGGCGGGGGGGGGCAGCACGGGGGGGTGTGTTTTGGGGGGGGGGGGACCGCAGCCGTGCGGGTGCCCCCCCGGCCGGCGCAGACAATGGGCGCTTTGTCGGCGCTGCCCGCTGGCGGGGGGCCAGAGCGCATTCCTGGCCCCCGGCCCGGCCCCACGGCGGCCCCCGGGCCCCCCCGGCCCCACGGCGGCCCCGTGCCAGCCCCGACCCCCCCCCCATCATCACCTGGCCGGGGGGGGACACCCCAAAACGCGGCTCGGGGCGGGCGCTCACCTCGAGCGACCCCCGCGGGAACAACGGCGCCTTCAGCGGCGGCACCGGGGCCGCCCCCCCGCCCTCCCCGGGGCACCGCGGGGTCCCCCAGGGGTCGGGGATGGGGGGGGGGGCGCCCCCGTGTCCGTGGCTGACCCCGCCCCCCCCCCGGTTCTGTCCCCCCCCGCCGCCCAGATTCGGGACAATCGGACGGCGCCAACCCGCAGGGGGACGCGGACATCAAACCACTGCCCAACGGTGCGTGAGAGCCCCGCCGTGTCCCCGCCGTGTCCCCGCGGTGTCCCCCGGTGTCCCCGGTGTCCCCCGTGACCCCCCGGTGTCCCCCCCGTGTCCCCAGGCCACCTGACCTTCCAGGACTGCTTTGTCACCTCGGGGGTCTGGAACGTGACGGAGCTGGTGAGGGTGTCCCCAGAGTAAGTGGGGACAGGGCCGGGCTGGGGGGGGACACCGGGGGGACACGGGGGGACACCGGGGGGACACCGGGGGGTCTGGGCTGGGGGACACCAAGGAGGGGACACGGGGGGACAGGGCGGGGGGCTGGGGGACACCGGGGGGGACACCGGGGGGGGTCTGGCTGGGGGGGACACCGGGGGGACACCGAGGGACGTGGGGGGACACCGGGGGGACACCGGGGGGTCTGGGCTGGTGGGGACACCAAGGAGGGACACGGGGGACAGGGCCGGGCTGGGGGGGACACCGGGGGGACACCGGGGGAACACCGGGGGGACACCAAGGAGGGGACACGGGGGGGACAGGGCCGGGCTGGGGGGGACACCGGGGGGACACCGGGGGGACACCGGGGGGACACCGGGGGGACACCGGGGGGGTCTGGGCTGGGGGGACACCGGGGGACACCGGGGGGACACCGGGGGGGTCTGGGCTGGGGGGACACCGGGGGGACACCGGGGGGGACACCGGGGGGACAGGGCGGGGGGCTGGGGGGACACCGAGGGACGTGGGGGGGACACAGGGGGGACACCGGGGGGGTCTGGGCTGGGGGGGCTGGGGGACACCGAGGGACACCGGGGGGACACCGAGGGACGTGGGGGACACCGGGGGGACACCGCGGGGAGGGGACAGAGCCTGGGATGGCACGGGGTGGGGGGGGGGACAGGAGGACGCAGAGCGGGGGGGACACGGGGGAGGGCACAGGAAGGGGGTGCCCCCCCCCGCGTGGCCTGGGGGTGTCCCCCACGTGCCCCCCGAGTCCCCCCCAGCCCCCGTGGCCACGGCGTCGGGCCCCAACTTCTCCTGGCTGACCTGGAGAGCCCGGGGGGCTACTACAACATCAGCCCCCGTGGCGCTGGGCCGCCGGCCGCTGGGACCCCCCCACCCGCCAGGTACGGCACCCCCGGGACCCCCGGGACCCTCTCTGGGGGCGCTCCCCCCCTTTTTGGGGTCTTCCCACCCGGCCACCCCCCAGCCCTGGGCTCTGCAGGTTCCCCCCTCGCCCCCCACAAACCCCTGGGACCCCCAGAACCTGCCCGGGCCCCCCCCCCCGTTTGGGGCTTCACCCCCAGCCCCGGATTTGGGGGCTCCGCTTTGCATCCCACGAGCACCTGGGACCCCCCCCGGCCCCTCCGGACACCGGGGTCCTGTTTGGGGGGGGGGAAGGGGACCCCCGGGCTGGGCCAGGCACCTCGCGGGGTGACACCCCCAGCCCAGAGGTGACACCCCCAGCCCAGAGGTGACACCCCCAGCCCAGAGGTGACACCCGACCCCGGGGTGACCCCCCTGACCCCGGGGTGACCCCGGAGTGAGCCCCCTGTCCCCGGAGTGACCCCCCTGACCCCGGAATGACCCCCCCGACCCCGAGGACCCCCCGACCCCAGGGTGACCCCCCCTGCCCCGGAGTGACCCCCCCCTGTCCCCGGAGTGACCCCCCCGCCCGGAGTGACCCCCCCGACCCCGACCGGGTGACCCCCTGACCCCGGGGTGACCCCCCCGACCCCGGAGTGACCCCCCTGACCCCGGAGTGACCCCCCCGGCCCCGGAGTGACCCCCCCCGACCCCAGAGTGACCCCCCCCCGACCCCAGAGTGACCCCCCTGACCCCGGAGTGACCCCCCCGGCCCGGGGTGACCCCCCTGACCCCGAGTGACCCCCCCGACCCCGAGTGACCCCCCCGGCCCCGGAGTGACCCCCCCGACCCCGGAATGATCCCCTGACCCCGGAGTGACCCCCCCCCCGACCCCGCAGTGACCCCCCCGACCCCGGAGTGACCCCCCCGGCCCCAGAGTGACCCCCTGACCCCGGGGTGACCCCCCCTGACCCCGGGGTGACCCCCCCGACCCCGGGGTGACCCCCCTGACCCCGGAGTGACCCCCCCCGACCCCGGAGTGACCCCCCCGACCCCGGAGTGACCCCCCCCCGGCCCGGGCTGACCCCCCTGTCCCCGCAGCGGCCCCAAGCGCCCCAAGGCGCTGGACGAGGGGGACCTGGAGGCTCCCGGCGATGACGTTTTCTACCCCGGCCCGGGGCGGTCCCCGGCCCCCGGCAGCAGCCAGGGCCCCTGGGGGGGGACGTTGACACCGGTGGGTGACGGGGACGCTCGGGGGGGGACACGGGGGGGCGCTACGGGGGCAGCTGTGGCCGGGGAGGGGACAGGGGACACGGGGGGGGGGTATGGGGAGGGTCTCCGGTGCACCGGCGGGGGGACACCGGGGGCGGGCACGGGCACGGGGACATGGGAAGGGACACCGGGAGGGCAGCGGGGGGGGCGGGTGCGTACCGGAGGCTCCGGGCAGGGGGTACCGGGGTGCGGCTGCCCCCGCCCCGACCCCTCCCCATCTCGGGGTCCCCCCTCCCATGCCCAGGCCCGGCGGCGCTGAAGAAGTCGGGCAAGCTGGATTTCTGCAGCGCGCTGTCGGGGCACGGCGCCGCGGCCCCGCATGGCCTTCGGCCACCACCCCCTGCCCGTGCTGGCCGGCGTCCGCCCCGGTGAGAGCCCAAACACCCCCGGAGCTCCCGGTGAACGGCGCCGGGCGGGAACCGTCCCGGAAGGCCGGGCGGGCCGCGGGGAGGGCGGGCGGGGGTCGGGGGCGCTCCGGGCGCGGGAGGGGAGGGGGGTCCCGCGGCCGCTGGCGCTGAGGGTCCCTGCAGGCAGCCCGCGGGCCTCGGCCCTCGGCGCTGCACTTCCCGTCGGGGTCCCTCCTGCCCCAGTCGAGCCCCTACTTCGCCCACCCCACCATCCGCTACCACCACGGGCAGGACTCGCTCAAGGACTTCGTGCAGTTCGTCTGCCGGCCGACGGCGCCGCCCAGGGCCCCCAGGTGCGGCGGGGACGGGCGGGGGCGGCCCGGGGGGCGCGGGGGCGAGCGGGGACCGACGGGGGACACCGGGATCCCCCCTCCCCCTCCCGTAGGGGCGGGGCCCGCGCCCCGGATGCAAATGAGGCCGAGGAGGCGGGGCGAGTATGCAGATGAGGCGCGAGAAGGTGCGCGACATGCAAATAAGGCGAGAGGGGGCGGTGACTTTATGCAAATACACCTCGGGGGCGGGGCCTATATGCAAATACACCACATGGGGCGGGCCTGTATGCAAATACACATTGAGGGCGGGGCCTGTATGCAAATACGCCTCAAGGGCGGGGTCTGTATGCAAATACACCTCGAGGGCGGGGGCCTGTATGCAAATACACATCAAGGGCGGGGCCTGTATGCAAATACACCTCGAGGGCGGGGTCTGTATGCAAATACACCTCAAGGGCGGGGGCCTGTATGCAAACGAGCCCAGGTGCCGCGCCGGCTGCGGAGGGGGTGACGGGGACGCCCCCCCCCCCCCCCCCCCCCCAAACTCCGCCCTGGGGACACCCAAACTCGGGGACCCCCCCTCACCTGGAGCCGCCCCCACCTGTGGGACCCCCACCTGGGCCCCTCCGCGACCCCGCCCGCCCCCCCGCGCCAGCCCCGCCCTCTGTCCGCGCCTCCCGCCGGTGCCCGCTGCCCCGCCCGGGGGTCCCGGCGGTCCCGGGGGTCCCGGCGGTCCCGGGGGTCCGTCACCGTGTTCTCGTTGCAGAGCCGTGCGGGGCGCAGGGCCGGGCCGGGGGGGCTGCGGGGGCCCCCCTGCCCCGACCCCTGCCCCTGCCCCCGCCGGAGCCCAAAGCCCCCAGCGGCCCCCCCGGCGGAGCCCCCGCCGCACCCCCGGTAAGTGCCCCCGGGACCCCCGGGACCCCCCGGCACCTCCCCCCGCACCCCACGGCTCCCCCCGCGCCCGCAGCCGGGCCCTGGCCGTGGGGGGCAGGTGAGGGGGGGCCCAGGTGGGGGCGCAGCGAGGGGCAGGTGCCCAGGTGAGGGTCCAGATGTGCAGCAGGGAAGTGCAGGTGCCCAGCTGTGGATTCAGGTGCCCAAATTCGGGGTCCAGGTGCCCAGGTGTGGGTGCAGCAGTGAAGCACAGGTGCCCAGGTGTTGGACCAGGTGCCCAGGTGTTGGTCCAGGTGCCCAGGTGTTGGACCAGGTGCCCAGATGTGGAGGTGCAGATGTGGGGCGCAGGGCGTTGCAGGTGCCACCTGGGGACCGCTGGCAGGGAGCCTCAGCACAGGGTGGCACCTGTGACCCAGGTGGTCACCGGGGCAGGTGACAGGAGCGGGGGCCAGCAGGTGGCACAGTGACCCAGGTGACAGGGTGACCAGGTGCCAGCAGCAGGTGCCAGGTGACCAGGTGACAGGGTGACCTGGGTGCCAGGTAACAGCAGGTGCCAGGTGGCACAGTGACCAAGGTGACACAGTGACCCAGGTGACACAGTGACCAAGGTGCCAGGGTGACCAGGTGCCAGCAGCAGGTGACAGAGTGACCCAGGTGGCACAGTGCCCCAGGTGGCGCAGTGCCCCAGGTGCCAGCAGCAGGTGACAGAGTGACCCAGGTGGCACAGTGCCCCAGGTGACACAGTGCCCAGGTGGCGCAGTGCCCCAGGTGCCAGCAGCAGGTGACACAGTGACCCAGGTGACACAGTGCCCCAGGTGACACAGTGCCCCAGGTGCCAGCAGCAGGTGACAGGTGACACAGTGCCCCATGGTGACACAGTGCCCCAGGTGGCACGGTGCCCCAGGTGCCAGCAGCAGGTGACAGGTGACAGTGCCCGCCCGGCCCGGCTGCCCGTGCATCCTCACCTGCATCGCCATCGCTCACCGGCCCCGGCGCCTCCTCATCCTCCTCCCCCCGCCCCGGTCATTCCAGCGGCTCCTTCGCCATTTCCGCTCCTTTTTACCCCATTTCCGCGGGGGGGAGGGGCGGGGGGGGATCCGGAGCCGCCCGAGCCCCCCGAGGGGGGGGTGGGGGGGGGCGGGGCCTACCTGAGGCTCCTCCCCGCCCCCCCCCGGGGGGTCCCGCGCAGGTGAGTACCTGGGGGGGGGGGGGAGGGGGCTCGTACAGGTGTGGGGGGGCTGGGCACACCTGGGGGGGTGGGCGGTGCCCGCACCTGTCCGGGGGCGGGGCCGGGCTGAGCCCCCTCTCCCCGCAGCATTCGCAGCGTCAGGCGCCGCCGCTGCCCCCCGCCTTGTCGGCCTCGGACCCCGCGACGGCAACTTTCTGAGCCTGCCCCCAGCAGCAGGTACGGCGCACCTGGGGACACACCTGGGGACACACCTGAACCCCTGGGATCCACCCCGCACACCTGGGGACGCACCTGGGGACCCCCCGGGACACCTGGGATCCACCCCGCACACCTGGGGACACACCTGGGGACACACCTGGGGACCCCCCTGCACACCTGGGGACACACCTGGGGACCCCCCCTGCACACCTGGGATCCACCCCACACACTGGGGACACACCTGGGGACCCCCCGGGACACCTGGGATCCACCCCACACACCTGGGGACACCCCTGGGGACCCCCCTGCACACCCGGGATCCACCCCGCACACCTGGGGACACCCCTGGGACACCCCCTGCACACCTGGGATCCACCCCGCACACCTGGGGACACACCTGGGGACCCCCAGGACACCCCCTGCACCCCTGGGGACACCCCCGGGACACCCCTGGGACACCTGACCCCCCCCCCCCCCCCCCCCCCCATCACACCTGCCTGGCGCCCCGGCCGCTCCCTCGCTGTGACGTCATCGCGAGGACAAAGGGGGGCGTGGCCAGGCCGCCCCGGCGCGGCCGCCATTGGCCCCCCCTGCCCCGTGGCACGACGCCCGATTGGCCGCCTGCCCTGCGCCCGCGGCCGCTGATTGGCTGGCGCGGGCGCGCGGGGCGCGGAGCCAATGGAGAGCGGAGCCAGGGCCGGCAGCCAATGGGAGCGCTCGGCGCGCCGAGCGCAGCGGGGCCCCATTGGCTGGCACGGCCAGGCGGGAGGGGGCGGGGCCGGCGCCGATTGGCTGGCACCGGCGGGGCCTTGGCAGGCTGCGGGCGCTGCGGCGGCACCGCGCGATCCCATTGGCTGCGCGCGGTGGTGCGGCGGCGGCTCGGCCAATGGCGGGGCGGGGCTCGCGGGGGGGGCGTGGCCAGGCGGGGGGGCTGCCCCCACCCCCCCCCCCACCATGTGCCAACCTTGGGGACCCCCGAGCGGGGCGGCCACGCCCCCTTTTGGGGGGTCCTGGGGGCGGGGGCGGCCACGCCCCCTTTTGGGGGGGTCCTGGGGACGGGGGCGACCCCAACCCACCGGGGGTCCTGGGTGGGTCATGGGGGTCCCGTCCCCCCCTCTCTGGAGACCCCAACTCAATTTTGGGGGGTCCCGAGGGGGTCTTGGGGGCTCCCGGGGGGGTCCCAGGGGTTCCGTCCCCCCCCTCTCTGGAGACCCCAACCCATTTTTGGGGGGTCCTGAGGGGGTCTTGGGGGGTCCCAGGGGTTCCATCCTCCCCTCTCTGGAGACCCCAACTGAATTTTGGGGGGTCCTGGAGGGTCAGGAAGGGTTTGCCCCCCCCTCCCCAGTGACCCCCGAGTCCTCAGGGGGTGTTCATCTCTTTCTGGGGGGGTCGGGGACCCCCAAATTTGGGGGATTTTGGGGTCACGAGCCCCGTCCGCAGCCCCAGGGGGGTCTGGGGGGGTTCTGTTTGTGCCCCCCCCTCTCTGACCCCCCCGTTTCCCCCCACCCTCCCCCAGTCCTGGTTCCTCTGACGCCGCCCCCGGACGAGGAGAAACCGCCCGGAAAAAAAAAGGAGAAAAACGGGAAAAAAAAAACACAAAGGAAAAAACAAAAAACCAACACAAAAAGAAAAAAACCACACAAAAAACTCCACAAAAACCCAAAAAAAAAAAAACCCCACAAAAAACCAGCAAAAAATCTACAAAAGAAAAAACAAAAGAAAGAAAAAAAAAAGCCGCAGCCCCCCCACCCCCCCCCCCATTTCCCCACCTCCCCCCAAAGAAAAACCAAACCCGGGCCCCCCCCCCGTTCCCTCTCCCCCCCATTCTCGCCGCCGTCCGCCCCCGGGGGGGGCCCGACCCCCCCCCCCATGACGTGGATGAGGGTTCGGCCCTCTCTGATGTGTCCCCCCCCCCCCCAAAAAATAAACCCAAACCCCCCCCAGCGCCCCCCCCCCGGCACACCACAGGGTCACCCCGGAGGGAATTTGGGGGGGCGGGGGGGGTCGCAGAGCTGAGGGTTGAGGGGGGGGTCGCACCCCCTTTAACCCCCCCCCAAAAAAACAAAACAAAAAAAAAAAAAACAAAAAACGCGCCCCCCCCTCCCCCCCCCGCCGCGCGCGCCCCCCCCCAGCACCAGCACCGCCCCCCCCCCCCCGCACCCGCGCGCGCCCGGGGGGGCCCCCCCCGCTGCAGGCCAGCGAGAGGGGGGGCTGGGGGAGGGGAGGGGGGGCGAACACACCCCGACCGCCCCCCCCCCCCCCCCGAAACCCCCCCAGAACCTTCGGGGTCCCCCCCCCAAAACCCCCAAATCCAACCCAACCCCGCCCCCCCTTCTTTATCCACCCCCCCCCGCTCATTTTTTTAATTAAGTGCAATTACCCCCCCCCCGCCCCCCCCCCCCCTCCCCGGGGTCAAACTCCCGCGTTTCGGGGTCAAACCCCCCAGTTTGGGGTCAAACCCCCCAGTTTGGGGTCAAAACCCCCCCAGTTTGGGGTCAAACCCCAATTCCCCCCCCCCCCCCCCGGTTTGGGTCAAACCCCCCCTTTTTGGGGCTCCCCCCCATTTTGGGGTCAAACCCCCCCTTTTTGGGACTCCCCCCCCCCATTTTGGGGTCAAACCCTCCCAATTTTGGGGATCCCCCCCCCATTTTTCCCACCCCCCCCTTATGGGGGTCAAACCCCCCCCCCATTTGTGCTCCTCCCCCCCCCCCAAGGGTCAAACCCCCCCCATTCCCATTTTGGGGTCAAACCCCCCCCTTTTCGGGTCTCCCCCTCCCCCCCCCGCTCTCCAAGTGCTTTTTGGGGGAAATCCCCGTTTTCCCCGATTTTCCGATATTTTTTGCTTTTTTATCGTTTTTGGCTCATTTCGCTCCGAGCTCGCGTTACGGGGGGGGGGGTCACGGGGGGGGGGGGCGGGGGGTGGATTTGGGGACATTTCGCTCATTTTTGGGGTTTTCTGCACCTTCGGCCGGGTGGGGGCGGGGGCGGGATGGGCACCCCCCCCCTTTCCTCTCCCCCTCCCCCCCCCCGGGGGTGGTTTTGGATTTTTTGGGGGGGGGGGGGGTTCAGCCCCTCCCCCCCCCCCCGGATTTTGGGGTCAAACGGACCAAACTCGCATTTGCCTTAGACCCCCCCGCGTGCCTTCCCCCCCACCCGCGACCCCCCCCCCCCCAAAATGGGGACAAATCCCCGGGCCCCCCCTTTTGGGGCGACCCCCCCCCCACAATGAACCGCACCCCCCTCCCCTCCCCCACGCGCCCCACCCCCCCCCATTTTTGGGCTCCCCCCATTTCGGGGCCCCCCCCACCAGCACTGGGGGCCCCCAACATTTGGGGACCCCCCCACCAGCAATGGGCCCCTCCCCCCCCTTCCCTCCCCTCCCCCCCCCTCGGGCAATGCGACCCCTCCCCATCTCTGGGCACCCCCATTTTGGGCCCCCCCGCCCCAAAATCCACCCCGGGGGGGGGGAGGGGAGGGGCCGATATTTGGGGGGGGGGGCGCCCCCCCCCCCCCCGCACCAGCGTTGCACATTTTGGGGACCCCCCCCCCCCCCGCACCCCCCCCTTTCTGCACGTGGTAGTGACGTCATTTCCCAGGGGCGGGGCGGCCCCTCCCCCCCCTCACTGCCCCCCCCCCCCCCCCCCATCGCGGGATGAGGAAAAATAAAATTAAAAAAAAAACGCGGAAAAAATTAAAAAAAAAAAAAACAAATGGGGCGGAAAAGGAGAAAAAAAATGGAAATAAAAACTGTCGATACCCGCTGGCAGCGCCTGGCCCGGCCGGGGGCTCGGGGGGCATTTGGGGGAGATTTTGGGGGTCTGGGGGGGGATTTTGGGTCGGGAGGGGATTTGAAGGAGACTTTTGGGTCTGGGGGGGAATTGGGAGGAGTTTAGGGGGTTTTGGTGGGGGATTTTGGGGCACTGGGGGGGTTTGGGGGGTGGTTTAGGGGGTCTGGGGGGCATTTCGGGGCAGTTTAGGGGTTTGGGGGGTGATTTGGGGGAGATTTTTGGGGTCTGGGGGGGGGATTTTGGGGTCTGCAGGGGATTGGAAGGAGACTTTTGGGGTCTGGGGGAGGAATTGGGAGGAGTTTGGGGGGGGGATTTTGGGGCACTGGGGGGGTTTGGGGGGTGGTTTAGGGGGTCTGGGGGGGAGGTTTTTGGGTCTGGGGGGAATTTGGGGGGATTTTGGGGGGATTTTGGGGGACTGGGGGGAATTTGGGGGATGGTTTAGGGGTCCGGGGGGCATTTCGGGGCAGTTTAGGGGGTTGGGGGGTGATTTGGGGGGGATTTTGGGGGTCTGGGGGGTTTGGGGGTGGTTTCAGGGGGTCCCGGGGGGGAGGTTTTTGGGTCTGGGGGAATTTGGGGGGATTTTGGGGGACGGGGGGGAATTTGGGGGGATTTTGGGGGACTGGGGGGAATTTGTGGGGTGGTTTAGGGGGGTCCGGGGGGCATTTCGGGGCAGTTTAGGGGGTTGGGGGGTGATTTGGGGGGGATTTTTGGGGTCTGGGGGGGATTTTGGGGGTCCCTCCCGGGGGGGGGGGGGGGGGTCCGTGTCCCTCAGCCCCGTGGCTCGACTCGCGCGGATTTGGGGAATTTGGGGATTTTGGGATTTCCAGATGATTCCCATTTCCCGGCGCTCCCAGTTCCCCCCCCCCCCGCTCTCCCAGTGTCCTCTCCGTCCCTCTCCCAGTGCTCCCAGTGCTCCCAGTGCTCCCCATTGCTCCCAGTTCCCCTCCCCCCCCTTTCCCAGTGCTCCCAGTGCTCCCAGTTCCCCTCCCCCCCCCCTTTCCCAGTGTCCCCGGGGCCGTCAGGTGACAGCGGGGCCGGGGGGGGCGCGGGGGAGGCGACCCCGCTTCCCCTTTTGGGGCCATAAAGGGACGCGGGGGGGGACAGCGAGGGGACAGCGAGGGGACAGCGAGGGGACAGCGCGGCCGGGACGGTGAGCGACCCCCGGGGCAGGGGGGGGGTGACACTCCTGACCCCCCCTCCCCCCGGACACGTGGAGGGGACAGGGACAGCCCAGAGCGCGGGGGTGACAATGGGGGGGGTGGGGGGTGACACCCCCGGAGCCATGGGTGACACTGGGGGGGTTTGTTGACACCCCCGGTCCCCCGGTGCCACCCCCGTGTCCCCCCGGTGCCACCCCAAGTGACACTGGGGGGGTTTGTGACACCCCCGGACCCTCCTGTGCCACCCCAAGTGACACTGGGGGGGGGCTGTGCCACCCCCGTGTCCCCCCCGGTGCCACCCCCGTGTCCCTCCTGTGCCACCCCCGTGTCCCTCCTGTGCCACCCCAAGTGACACTGGGGGGTTTGTGGACACCCCCGGACCCTCCTGTGACACCCCCGTGTCCCCCCGGTGCCACCCCAAGTGACACTCGGGGGGCTGTGACACCCCCGGACCCTCCTGTGCCACCCCGGTGCCACCCAAGTGACACTGGGGGGGTTTGTGCCACCCCCGTGGTCCCCCCGGTGCCACCCCCGAAGCCCCGGGTGGCACCGGGGGGGCTGTGACACCTCCTGACCCCCGGTGTCCCCTCCCGTGTCCCCCTCCATGTCCCCCCCAGTGCCACCCCGATGCCACCCCCGTGTCCCCGCAGATGCTGTCACCGCTGTGGCTGTCCCTGTTCCTGACCCTGTCCCTGTCCGTGTCCCTGTCCCGGGTGGCACCGGGGGGGTTGTGACACCTCCTGACCCCCGGTGTCCCCTCCCGTGTCCCCTCCCGGTGACCCCCCCGTGTCCGTGTCCCCGCAGATGGTGCCACCGCCGTGGCTGTCGCTGTCCCTGCTCCTGGCCGTGTCCGTGTCCCCGTCCCTGTCCGTGTCGCTGTCGCCGGGGTCCCCCGCGGGGGGGGCTCTGTCCTTCCTGGCCCTGGGGGACTGGGGGGGGCTGCCCGAGCCCCCCTTTGTCACCCCCCGCCAGGTGGCCACGGCAGCGGCCATGGGCCGGGCGGCCACCGAGCGCGGCGGGGACTTCGTGCTGGCCCTGGGGACAACTTCTACTACCAGGGGGTCCGCGACGAGTGGGACCCGCGGTTCCAGGTACCCCCGTGTCCCCGTGTCCCCTTGGGGTGCCCATGGTGTCCCTGGGGTACCCCCAATATCCCCGGGGTCCCCTTGGGGTCCCCATTGTCCCCATGGTGTCCCTGGGGCACCCCCAATGTCCTCGTGGTGTCCCCATTGTCCCCATGGTGTCCCTGGGGTGTCCCCATTGTCCCCATGGTGTCCCTGGGGTGTCCCCATTGTCCCCGGGGTCCCCTTGGGGTCCTCTTGGGGTCCCCATTGTCCCCATGGTGTCCCTGGGGCACCCCCAATGTCCTCGTGGTGTCCCCATTGTCCCCATGGTGTCCCTGTGGTGTCCCCATTGTCCCCATGGTGTCCCTGGGGTACCCCCAATGTCCCCAGGGTCCCCTTGGGGTCCCCATTGTCCCCATGGTGTCCCTGGGGTACCCCCAATGTCCCCGGGGTCCCCAATGTCCTCGTGGTGTCCCTGTGGTGTCCCCATTGTCCCCATGGTGTCCCTGGGGTGTCTCCATTGTCCCTGTCGTGTCCCCAATGTTGCCATGCTGTCCTCAATGTCCCCAGGGTGTCCCTGTGGTGTCCCCATTGTCTCCATCGTGTCCCCGTTGTCCCCAGGGTGTCCCCATGGTGTCCCGTTATCCCCAGGACACCTTCGAGCGCATGTTCGTGTCCCCATTGTCCCTGTGCTGTCCCCACTGTCCCCACGGTGTCCCCCATGTCCCCAGGACACCTTCGAGCGCGTGTTCGTGTTCCCATGGTGTCCCCATTGTCCCCACGGTGTCCCCATTGCCCCCCATGGTGTGCCCATTGTCCCTGTGCTGTCCCCAATGTCCCCATGTCCCCAGGACACCTTCGAGCGCGTGTTCGTGTCCCGGGGCTCCGCGGTGTCCCCATTGTCCCTGTGCTGTCCCTATTGTCCCTGTGCTGTCCCCAATGTCCCCACGGTGTCCCCATTGTCCCCACGGTGTCCCCCGTGTTCCCCAGGACACCTTCGAGCACGTGTTCGTGTCCCCGGGGCTCCGCGGTGTCCCCTGGTTCGTCATGGCCGGGAACCACGACCACGCCGGGAACGTCACCGCGCAGCTGCGCTACAGCCGCCACTCCCCGCGCTGGTACGGCCACAGCGGGGGCACCGAGGGTCCCAAGGGTCCCCAAAAGCCACCAAGGGTCTCTGAGTGTCCCTGAGTGTCCCCAGGGGTCCTCGAAGGTCCCTGAATGTCCCTGAGTGTCCCCAAAAGTCCCAGAGGGTCCCTACGTCCCCTCGGGGTGTCCCAACAATGCCCCCCCTCCCTCCATCCCTGGGGATGTCCCCAAGTGTCCCCACGGTGTCCCCAAGCCCCCGCAGGGTGTGCCCAGCCCTGCCTGGCATGTCCCCGCATGTCCCCGCATGTCCCTGCCATGTCCCTGCCGTGTCCCCAAGTGTCCCCAGCTGTCCCCAGGTGCCCTCATGTCCCGCAGGTGCTTTCCCCAGCCCTACCACACCCTGTGCCTGCTGCGGGGGTGTCACCAGGCTGTTGCCACAGTGTCCCTGTGTCCCCACACTGTCCCCAGGTGTCCCCAGGTGTCCTCAGGTGTCCCCAGGTGTCCCCAAGTGTCCCAAGTGTCCCTCTGTCCCCAGGCCCTTTCCCCACCCGTACTGCAGCTTGTGCCTGCACCTGCCGGGCTGTCCCTGCGCTGTCCCTGTGTCCCCTGGCCGTCCCAAAGTGTCCCTGCACCGTCTCTACACTGTCCCCAGCTGTCCCCAGCTGTCCCCAAATGTCCCCCCAGGCACTTTCCCCACCCGTACTACAGCCTGCGCCTGCACCTGCCGGGCTCCAACGTCTCGGCGCGGCTGCTGGTGCTGGACTCGGTTCTGCTCTGCGGCCACAGCGACGATTTCGGCGCCGGTTCCGGTGCCGGTTCGGGCCCCGCGGGGCCCCGGGACGCGGCGGCGGCGGCGGCGCACCTGGGCTGGCTGCGGGCGCAGCTGAGGCGGCGGCGGGCGACGCCTTCGTGCTGGTGGCCGGGCACTACCCGGTGTGGTCGGTGGCCAAGCACGGCCCCACCGGCTGCCTGGTGCGGCTGCTGCGGCCGCTGCTGCGGCGGCACCGCGTCAGCGCCTACCTGTGCGGGCACGACCACAACCTGCAGGTGAGATGGGGACAGGTGGGACAGGGACAGGTGTGACAGGTGGGACAGGTGGGACAGGGACAGGTGGGACAGGGGGACAGGGACAGGTGTGACAGGGGGCACCGCGTCAGCGCCTACCTGTGCGGGCACGACCACAACCTGCAGGTGAGACACGGATAGGTGGGGACAGGGACAGGTGGGACAGGTGGGACAGGTGGGACAGGTGGGACAGGTGGGACAGGTGTGACAGGTGTGACAGGGACAGGTGGGACAGGGACAGGTGTGACAGGGGGCACCGCGTCAGCGCCTACCTGTGCGGGCACGACCACAACCTGCAGGTGAGATATGGACAGGTGTGACAGGGACAGGTGTGACAGGGACAGGTGGGACAGGGGCACCGCGTCAGCGCCTACCTGTGCGGGCACGATCATAATCTGCAGGTGAGATGGGGACAGGTGGGACAGGGACAGGTGGGACAGGTGGGACAGGTGGGACAGGTGTGACAGGGACAGGTGAGACAGGTGTGACAGGGACAGGCGGCACCGCGTCAGCGCCTACCTGTGCGGGCACGACCACAACCTGCAGGTGAGGGACAGGGACAGGTGGGACAGGTGTGACAGGTGTGACAGGTGAGACAGGGACAGGCGGCACCGCGTCAGCGCCTACCTGTGCGGGCACGACCACAACCTGCAGGTGAGATATGGACAGGTGGGACAGGACAGGTGTGACAGGTGACACAGGTGTGACAGGTGGTACAGGGACAGGTGGCACCGCGTCAGCGCCTACCTGTGCGGGCACGATCATAACCTGCAGGTGAGATGGGGACAGGTGGGACAGGTGTGACAGGGACAGGTGTGACAGGTGGGACAGGTGAGATATGGACAGGTGGGACAGGTGTGACAGGTGTGACAGGGACAGGTGGGACAGGGACAGGGGCACCGCGTCAGCGCCTACCTGTGTGGGCACGACCACAACCTGCAGGTGAGATGGGGACAGGTGGGACAGGTGTGACAGGGACAGGTGGGACAGGTGGGACAGGGACAGGTGGGACAGGTGGGACAGGGACAGGTGGGACAGGGGGCACTGCGTCAGCGCGTACCTGTGCGGGCACGACCATAATCTGCAGGTGAGATGGGGACAGGTGTGCCAGGTGTGCCAGGTGAGACAGGTGTGACAGGGACAGGTGACACAGGGACAGGGGGGCACCCAGGTGTGTCCCCAGGTGTGTCCCCAGGTGTGTCCCCAGGTGTGTCCCCAGCTGTCCCCAGCTGTATCCCCCAGCTGTATCCCCAGGTGTGTCCCCAGCTGTCCCCAGGTGTGTCCCCAGCTGTCCCCCACGTGTCCCCCAGGTGTGTCCCCCCCGACCGCTCCCTCTCCCCCGCAGTACCTGGAGGAGGGCGGCGTCTCCTACGTCCTGAGCGGCGCCGGGAACTTCATGGAGGACTCGCGGCCGCACGAGCGCTCGGTGCCGCCCGGGGCGCTCCGGTTCTTCTACGGGAGCCCCGAGAGCCCCGGCGGCTTCGCCCACGTGCGCCTGGAGCCGCCGGGGCCACCGTCACCTTCCTGGAGAGCACCGGGCGCGTCCTGCACCGCGTGACGCTCCCGCCGCGCCTCTGACCGGGACACCGGGACACCGGGACACCGGGGATAGCGGGACACCGGGGATAGCGGGACACCGGGGATAGCGGGACACCGGCACACCGGGACACCGGGACACCGGGGATAGCGGGACACCGGGACACCGGGGATGGAGGGGACACGGGGACACGGGGACACCGGGATAGGGAGGATAGCGGGGACACCGGGCACGTCCTGCACCGCGTGACGCTCCCGCCGCGCCTCTGACCGGGACACCGGGACACCGGCACACCGGGACACCGGGACACCGGGGATACCGGGACACCGGGGATAGCGGGACACCGGGACACCGGCACACCGGGGATAGCGGGACACCGGGACATCGGGGATGGAGGGGACAGGGGGACACCGGGACAGGGAGAATAGCGGGGACACCGGGCACGTCCTGCACCGCGTGACGCTCCCGCCGCGCCTCTGACCGGGACACCGGGACACCGGGGACACCGGGACACCGGGGAGAGCGGGACACCGGGGATGGACGGGACACGGGGACAGGGGGACACTGGGACAGGGAGGATAGCGGGGACACCGGGCACGTCCTGCACCGCGTGACGCTCCCGCCGCGCCTCTGACCGGCGCACCGGGACACCGGGACACCGGGGATAGCGGGACACCGGGACACCGGGACACCGGGGAGAGCGGGACACCGGGGATGGCGGGACACCGGGGACAGCAGGACAGCGGGACACCGGGACACCGGGAAACCGGGGATAGCGGGACACCGGGACACCGGGACACCGGGGATAGCGGGACACCGGCACACCGGGACACCGGGGATGGAGGGGACAGGGGGACACCGGGATAGGGAGGATAGCGGGGACACCGGGCACGTCCTGCACCGCGTGACGCTCCCGCCGCGCCTCTGACCGGCACACCGGGACACCGGGACACCGGGGATAGCGGGACACCGGGACATGGGGACAGGGGGGATGGAGGGGACACCGGGACATCGGGACAGGGGGGATAGCGGGACACCGGGACACCGGGACACCGGGACACCGAGGATGGAGGGGACACCGGGACACGGGGACAGGGGGACACCGGGATAGGGGGGATAGCGGGACACCGGGACACTGACCCCTGACCCTTGGGGACATTGGGGACCGGGCCCTGACCCCGGGGGACGCTGTTCCCCCCCCCCCCCCAATAAAGGCTTTGGACGGACCCGAACCCGCCGCGATTCGCCCCAAAAACCGCGCGGGAGGGGGCGGAGCCTCGCCGCGCTGGCCACGCCCCCGCACCGCTGATTGGCTGCGCCGCGCGTCCGTCTGGTGGGCGGGACAGCGCGCGCGCCGCGTGGCTCCCCGCCGGTGACTGGCTGGGGCGCTGCGCCCTTTAACCAATGAGAGGGGCGAGCGCTGGTCACGTGGGGGAAGAGCGCGCTGTTCCCGCCGCTGATTGGCTGAGGGCGGAGGGGCGGCACTTCCGGGAAGGCGGCGGGAGCGCGGCCGGAGGGACCGGGGGGAACCGGGAGGAACCGGGAGGGGCCCGAGGGGTCCCGGCGGGGCCGAGCCGCCCCCGGCACGTCCCGCAGCGCCTCGGGGCCACTCCCAGGCGGCTCCCGCGGCCTATCCCGGTGTCGTTCCCGTTCCCGAGGCCGTTCCCGGTTCTGGGCCCCGGTGCGGCCGCCATGGGCCGCCGCAAGTCGAAGCGGAAGCCGCCGCCCAAGAAGAAGATGACGGGGACGCTGGAGACGCAGTTCACGTGTCCCTTCTGCAACCACGAGAAGTCCTGCGACGTCAAGATGTGAGCGGGGGACACCGGGGGGACACCGGGCACCGGGGGGGCACCGGGGACGGGGCACGGGGCTGGGCGGCAGCGCGGAAACGGCGACGGAGGAAGCCGGGGGGGAGCGGAGAGGGCGGACGCGGACGGGGACACGGGGCCCCGGGGGTGCCGGTACCGGGGGGGGAAACGGGGGCACCGGGGGGGGAAACGGGGGCACCGGCGGCGTTCGGGACGGGCCCGGAGCGGTCACGACCCCCTCGTGCCCCGCAGGGACCGCGCCCGGAACACCGGCGTGATCTCGTGCACCGTGTGCCTGGAGGAGTTCCAGACCCCCATCACCTGTATCCTTACCGGGAGCCCCCCGTGACCCCCCCGGGACCCGCACCGGGACCCCCCAAATCCGTGACGGAGCCTTAACGGCGCCCCCAGACCTGTCGGAGCCCGTGGACGTTTACAGCGACTGGATCGACGCCTGCGAGGCGGCCAACCAGTGACACCGGACGGGACACCGGGAGAGCCCGGGCCCGGTGACACCCCCGGGGCTCGGCGCCGCCCCCGGTCCCGGTGCGGGGGTGACATTTCCCCCCCCCCAGCCCCGTGACTCGTCCCTGTCCCCGCGGGGACACCGGGCCGGGGGTGGCGCCGGTGTGGGGAGAGCAGCGCGGCAATAAACGGCCCCGGACGGTGGCCCCGGTGTCCCCGGTGTCCCCCCGGTGTCCCGCCGTGTCCCCTCGGTGTCCCGCCGTGTCCCCTCCCTGTCCCCGCCGTGTCCCCTCCCTGTCCCCGCCGTCCCCTCACTCTCTCAGCGCTGTCACCTCTGCGTGTGGCTTTTATTGTGCCTCGGTGGCTTCACACGTGGCGGGGGCCGAGCCCCCCGGGGCCGATACCGGGACTGATACCGGGGCTGATACCGGGGCCATTACCGGGACCGATACCGGGACTGATACCGGGACCGATACCGGGGCCATTACCGGGACTGATACCGGGACCGATACCGGGGCCATTACCGGGACTGATACCGGGGCCAATACCGGGGCTGATACCGGGGCTGATACCGGGGCCGATACCGGGGCCGATACCGGGGCCATTACCGGGGCCAATACCGGGACCGATACCGGGGCTGATACCGGGACCGATACCGGGACCGATACCGGGGCTGATACCGGGACCGATACCGGGACTGATACCGGGACTGATACCGGGGCCGATACCGGGGCTGATACCGGGGCCATTACCGGGGCCTATACCGGGGCCATTGCCGGGACCGATACCGGGGCCGATACCGGGGCCGATACCGGGGCTGATACCGGGGCTGATACCGGGGCCGATACCGGGGCCATTACCGGGGCCATTACCGGGACTGATACCGGGACCGGTACCGGGACTGATACCGAGGCCATTACCGGGACTGAACCCCCGGGACCGATCTTGGAGCCATTCCTGGGGCCGACACCGGGACTGAACCCGGGGCTGATTCCGGGACCGGTCCCGGGACTGAACCCCCGGGGCCGATCCCGGAGCCGAATCCCTCCCGGTCCCAGCCCCGTGCCCGGCCCCCTCCTCCCCCCGGGGCCGCTCCGGTGCTGCTCCCCCGGCTCCGCTCGGTCCCGGCCCCACTCCCGGGATCCCTCCCCGTCCCGGGGCCAATTCCCGATGCCGCCCCCGCCCGGGAGCGGCCCCGGTGTCCGTTCCCCGGTTCCCCGGCGCGGGCTCGGCGGGGCGCGGCGATCCCGGTTCCCCGGTGCCGGTTCCCCGGCGCGGGCTCGGCGATCGCGGTTCCCCGGTGCCGGTTCCCCGGCGCGGGCTCGGCGATCGCGGTTCCCCGGTGCCGGTTCCCCGGCGCGGGCTCGGCGGGGCGCGGCGATCCCGGTTCCCCGGTGCCGGTTCCCCGGTTGCCGTTCCCCGGTTGCGGTTCCCCGGTGCCGGTTCCCCGGTTGCGGTTCCCCGGTGCCGGTTCCCCGGTGCCGGTTCCCCGGTTGCGGTTCCCCGGTTGCGGTTCCCCGGTTGCGGTTCCCCGGTGCCGGCCCCGGCGCGGGCTCGGCGGGGCGCGGCGATCCCGGTTCCCCGGTGCCGGTTCCCCGGTTCCCTGGTGCCGGTTCCCCGGTTGCGGTTCCCCGGTGCCGGTTCCCCGGCGCGGGCGCGGCGATCCCGGTTCCCCGGTGCCGGTTCCCCGGCGCGGCGATCCCGGTTCCCCGGTGCCGGTTCCCCGGTGCCGGTTCCCCGGTGCCGGTTCCCCGGTTGCGGTTCCCCGGTGCCGGTTCCCCGGTTCCCCGGTGCCGGTTCCCCGGTTGCGGTTCCCCGGTTGCGGTTCCCCGGTGCCGGTTCCCCGGCGCGGGCTCGGCGGGGCGCGGCGATCCCGGTTGCGGTTCCCCGGTGCCGGTTCCCGGTGCCGGTTCCCGGCGGGGCTCGGCGGGGCGCGGTGCTGCCGGTGTCAGCGGTGTCGGGGTGCAAGCGGCGGCGGCGCCCGCGGCTACTGCGAGTTGTAGAGGCCGCCGTGGCCGTCGAGGCCGTCGAGGCCGAGCAGCTCGGGGCCGCCGCAGTACTTGGGGTCGTAGACCTGGCGCGGCAGCCCGTACACCGTCATGCCGGTCTGCGAGGCGCCCTTGTTGCTGCCCATCTGCAGCCCGATGGTCATGGTGTCGCAGTGCTCCATGCCCAGCGCCGGCTCGAAGATCTGCCGCTTGGTGCCCGGCGCCGTCATCCCCGCCTGCGCACCGGGAATGGGTCAAAGGGGAACCGGGAGGGTCAGGGGGGGCAACGGGAACGGGGGCACCGGGAACGGGGAACGGGGGAACCGGGAGGGTCAGGGGGGCACCGGCAACGGGAACGGGGAACCGGGAGGGTCAGGGGGGGGCACCGGGAACGGGGAACCGGGAGGGTCAGGAGGGGCAACGGGAACGGGCAACGGGAACGGGAACGGGGAACCGGGAGGGTCAGGGGGGCACCGGGAATGGTCACGGGGAACGGGGAGGGTTGGGGGGGCACCGGCAACGGGAACGGGCAACGGGGAGGGTCAGGGGGGGCAACGGAACGGGAACGGGGAACCGGGAGGGTCAGGGGGGCACCGGGAACGGGGAACCGGGAGGGTCAGGGGGGGAACGGGAACGGGGAGGGTCGGGGAGGGCACCGGGAACGGGGAACGGGGAACCGGGAGGGTCAGGGGGGCACCGGCAAGGGGAACGGGGAGGGTCAGGGGGGGCACCGGGAACGGGAACGGGGAGGGTCGGGGGGGCACCGGCAACGGGAACGGGGAACCGGGAGGGTCAGGGGGGGCACCGGGAACGGTCACGGGCAACGGGGAGGGTCAGGGGGGGCACCGGGAACGGTCACGGGCAACGGGGAGGGTCGGGGGGGGCACCGGGAACGGGAACGGGGAACCGGGAAGGTCGGGGGGGGGCACCGGGAATGGTCACGGGGAACGGGGAGGGTCAGGGGGGGCACCGGGAACGGGGAACGGGGAGGGTCAGGGGGGCACCGGCAACGGGAACGGGCAACGGGGAGGGTCGGGAGGGGCACCGGGAACGGTCACGGGCAACGGGGAGGGTCAGGGGGGCACCGGCAACGGGTCACGGGGGCACCGGCAACGGGTGAACGGGGAACGGGGAGGATCAGGGGGGGCACCGGGAACGGGTCACGGGGAACCGGGAACGGGAACGGGGAACCGGGAGGGTCAGGGGGGCACCGGGAACGGGAACGGGGAACCGGGAAGGTCGGGGGGGGGGGGCACCGGGAACGGGAACGGGGAACCGGGAGGGTCAGGGGGGGCAACGGGAACGGGTCAGGGGGGCACCGGGAACGGGCAACGGGGAACGGGGAGGGTCAGGGGGGCACCGGGAACGGGGAACGGGGAGGGTCAGAGGGGCACCGGGAACGGGTCAGGGGGGCACCGGGAACGGGAACGGGGAACCGGGAGGGTCAGGGGGGGCACCGGGAACGGTCACGGGGAACGGGGAGGGTCAGGGGGGCACCGGGAACGGTCACGGGGAACGGGGAGGGTCAGGGGGGGCACCGGCAACGGGAATGGGGAAACGGGGAGGGTCAGGGGGGGTCAGGGCAACGGGAACGGGCAACGGGGAGGGTTAGGGTTAGGGTGGTGTCCCCACAGTGTCCCCGTGTCCCCTGTGGTGGCAGTGTCCCCACGGTGTCCCCACGGTGGCAGTGTCCCCGTGTCCCCCTGTGGTGGCAGTGTCCCCACGGTGTCCCTGTGTCCCCCTGTGGTGGCAGTGTCCCCACGGTGTCCCCGTGTCCCCCTGTGGTGGCAGTGTCCCCGTGTCCCCACGGTGGCAGTGTCCCCACGGTGTCCCCACGGTGTCCCAGTGTCCCCACGGTGTCCCCGTGTCCCCATGGTGGCAGTGTCCCTGTGTCCCCCTGTGGTGGCAGTGTCCCCACGGTGTCCCCGTGTCCCCACGGTGGCAGTGTCCCCGTGTCCTCATGTCCCCCCCATGTCCCTGTGTCCCTGCAGGGTGGCAGTGTCCCCACGGTGTCCCCATGGTGGCAGTGTCCCCACAGTGTCCCCGCGGTGTCCCCGCGGTGTCCCCACCTGGCTGGCGCCCTTGTTGGTGCCCATCTGGAGGCTGATGGTGGCCTGGTCCAGGGGCTGGTCCGTGCCCAGCTTGGGGTCGTACAGGTGCCGCCGTGTCCCGTACGCCGTCATGCCCTGCTGGCTGGCGAACTTGTTGGTGCCCATCTGCGGGGACAGGGACAGGGACACGGCCGGGGCGTCACCGCCTGTCCCAGGCCACCCCCCGATGTCCCCCGGTGTCCCCGGCGTCACCTGGAGCCCGATGATGTTCCTGCCCTCGCGCAGCTTCTCGGGCTGGAAGCGCCGCTGCTGCTTCTCGGCGTATTTCACCCCCAGCCCCACTTTGTTCCCCTTTGTCTTGGCCTGGAGGAGACGCGGGGGGTTTGGGGGGGCTCACGGGGACCCCCGGACCCCAAATTCCTGCCCCGGACCCCAAATTCCTGCCCCGAACCCCAAATTACTGCCCCGGACCCCAAATTCCTGCCCCAGGCCCCAAATTCCTGCCCCAGACCCCAAATTCCCACCCCAAATTCCTGCCCCGGACCCCAAATTCCTGCCCCGGACCCCAAATTCCTGCCCCAGACCCCAAATACCCTCCTCAGACCCCAAATACCCTCCTCAGACCCCAAATACATGCTCTAGAACCCAGATACCCTCCTCAGACCCCAAATATCCTCCCCGGACCCCAAATTCCTGCTCCAAACCCCAAATACCCTTCCCAGACCCCAAATTCCTGCCCCAGACCCCAAATTCCTGCCCCAGGCCCCAGATACCTGCTCCAAACCCCAAATATCCTCCTCAGACCCCACATATCCTCCCCAGACCCCAAATTCCTGCCCCAGACCCCAAATTCCTGCCCCAGGCCCCAAATTCCTGCCCCAGGCCCCAGATATCCTTCCCAGACCCCAAATTCCCACCCCAAACCCCAAATTCCTGCCCCGGACCCCAAACACCTTCTCCAGACTCCAAATTAGACCCCGCAACCCCCAAATACCCTTCCTGGATCCCAAATTCCTACCCCAGACCGCAAATATCCTCCCTGGATCCCGAATATGCTTCTCAGACCCAAATATCCTCCCCAAATCCCCTCTCCACACCCCAAATTCCCTCCGCAAATCCCAAATCCCCTCCCAAGACCCCAAATCCCCCCTCTGGTGCCCTCCAAGGGGCCACGAGGACCCTCGGGACCCCCCCAGGACCCCCCAGGACCCCCCAGGCCCCTCGGGGTCTCACCTGGCTGGCGAGGGCGATGAGCGTGGACTGCACCTGGGTGTGGTTGGTGTTCTCGAAGAGGTCGTTGGCCTCGAAGATGTCGTGGGGCTTCACCCCGTAGCGTGTGATGGCCCTCAGGAAGTTCCCGATGTTCTCCAGCTGCTCTCGGGGGGGATTCGGGGTCGGGTTTGGGCTCAGGAACCCCCCCAGACCCCCGGGTTTGGGGTCAGAACCCCCCCAGGATCCTGCCCCAGAGTTTGGGGACCCTGCCCCACAGCCCAGTTTTGGGGTCTGCCCTCACCTTGTGCCAGTTCTGGACGGGTTCGTTCACCTTGGGCACCGAGCCCGGCTCCAGCTTGTTAATGAGCCTGGGGGGGGGGACAGGTGGGGTCAGGACAGGTGGGGTCACCCCAGGATGGCCCCAAAATCCAGCCCGGGGTGACCCCAGAGAACGGGTGGGGTCACCCAAGGTGAGATCACCCCCGGATGGCCCCAAAATCCGGCCAGGACTGAGGTCACCCCAGGTGGGGTCACCCCAGGTGGGGTCACACAGGTGAGGTCACATGGGGGGGGGGGGGGTGACCCCGGGATGGCCCCAAAATCCAGGACTGGGGTGGGGGGGGATGGGCACAGCACTGTTGGGGTCTCTGGGGGGGTCCCAGGCGGTCCTGGGGGGTCTCAGGGGTCCCAGAGGGGTCCCGGAAGTCTCAGGGGGTCCCGGGGGTGTCCCAGGGGTTCTCAGGGGGTCCCTGGTGTGTCCCAGGGGGTCCCGGGGGTGTTCCCGGGGGTGTCTCAGGGGGTCCCGGGTGTGTCCCAGGCGGTCCTGGGGGGTCCCAGGGGTTCTCAGGGGGTCCCGGGGGTGTCCCGGGGGTGTCTCAGGGTGTCCCAGGGGTCCCGGGGGTGTCCCGGGGGTGTCTCAGGGGGTCCCGGGGGTGTCTCAGGGGGTCCCGGGGGTGTCCCAGGGTGTCCCAGGGGTTCTCAGGGGGTCCTGGGGGTGTCCCGGGGGTCCCGGGCCGTACTCGCAGAGGATGACGCCGTCCTTGAGCCCGTCCATGAAGTTGTCCCCGATCCGGCGCCCCGTGGTGCTCTCGATCCAGGCGCGGAGCTCCCGCTCGTGCTGCGGGTCGTACTTCTGAGCCAGCTGCGGGGACAGCGCGGGGACAGCGCGGGGACACGGTCAGGGGACACGGGGACAGCGCGGGGACACGGTCAGGGGACACGGGGACACGGCCAGGGGACACGGGGACAGCGCGGGGACAGCATCAAGGGACAGGGGGACACGGGGACACGGCCAGGGGACACGGGGACAGCGCGGGGACACGGTCTGGGGACACGGGGACAGGGCGACACTGCCAGGGGATACGGGGACGCGGGGACAGTATCAAGGGACAGGGGGACACGGGGACAGCGCCAGGGGGCTGCGGAGCACCGGGACAGGGCCCAGGGACAGCGCCAGGGGGACACAGGGACATGGGGACATGGGGACATTGCCAGGGAGCACCGGGACAGCGCCGGGGGGACGCGGCGGCGCGGAGAATGTGGGGGACACCCTGACGGAGGCGAGGGGACACGGGGGACAGCGTGAGGGGGACAGAGAGGATTTGGGGACACAGGACAGGGTCAGGAAGCCATGGAGGATTGGGGGACAGCGTGAGGGGGACACGGAGGATTTGGGGACACAGGACAGGGTCAGGAGGCCATGGAGGATTTGGGGACAGCGTGAGGGGGACACGGAGGATTTGGGGACCCCGCGGGGACCCCGGCTGGGGATGCGGCGCCACCCGCAGGGGGACACATCCCCCCATGGAGGGGACCGCGGGGACACCGCGGAGCGGGGGTGACACTTTGGGGACACCGCAGAGCGGGGGTGACACTTTGGGGACACCGCAGAGCGGGGGGTGACACTTTGGGGACACCCTTTGGGGACACTTTGGGGACACCCCGAGGGCAGAGCGGGGGTGACACTTTGGGGACATTTTGGGGACACCCCGAGGGCAGAGCGGCGCGGGGACCCCGCCGGCCCCGCTGCCCGTCCCGGGGATCCCCGCCGGCCCCGTTCCCCTCTCCCCGCTCCCGTCGGGGCCCGGTGAGGCCGGGGGCGCCCGTTCCCCCCCCGCCCCGCCCCGGCCCCCCCGGGAGCGGCGCAGACCGGGCCGGCCGAACCTTTGCCCATATATAGCCCCGGCCCGGGGCCGCCGCCGCCCGCCCGCCGCGCTCCGCCGCCTTATAAGGGCTCACGGCGGGGCCGGGGGGCGCCGGGGCCCCCCCGGGCGGCCGAGCCCCCCCGTTAACCCCTAACGGGCCGGGACGCCCCCGCCGTGCCCCGTGCCCGGCGCCTCCCGCCCGCCGCGGGGCCGCCCGAACCGCCCCCGGTGACCCCGCGCGGGGCGGGCACGGGCGCCGCGCTCCCGGGGGGGGGTCCCGGCTCCGCCCGCCCCGCGCCGGTGTCGCCCCCTCCCCTCCCGGCCCCTCCGGGGGTCCCGGTGTCGCTCCCGCCCCCCCCCCCCCCCCGCTCGGGCTCGGTGTCCGTTACCTCCCGCCGGGACCGGGGGCTGCGGGGCCCCCCCGCCGCACGGAGCCCCGGTCCCCGTTAACCCCGAACGGCCCGGTGCCCGCCGGGACCCCCGGTGCTCGCGGGGGCGCCCCCGGTGTCGCCCCCTCCCCTCCGCGACCCCCGCCGGGGACCCGGTGCCCGTCACCTCCCGCTCCCCGGAGGCACCGGGGGCTGCGGAGCTCCCGACGGCGCCGCCCCCGGGGAACCGGCGCCCGGTGCGACCCCCGGGCGGGACCCGCCGGTGCCGCCGCCCGGAGCCGGTGCCGCCGCCCGGAGCCGGTGCCGGTGCCCGTCCCGTCCGTCCCGGGGCAGCACCAGGGACAGCGCCGGGTCCCGCCCCCGCTCCCGCCGGGTCCCGCCGCGACCCCCGCCCGCCCCCGGTGCTGCCGCGGCCCGGGGGAGGGGGCGACACCTGCCCGGACCCCGCGGGCCGGTCCGTTCGGTCCGGTCCGGTCCGGTCCGGTGCCGCTCACCTTGTTCTTCACCTCGGCCGAGAGCCCGTAGGCCGGGCCGCGGTTGAAGTGCGCGTTGGACATGGCGGGGGTCGCGGGGGTCGCGGCGGCGGCGCGGGGGTCGCGGCGGGCGGGCGGCGCCGGTTCGGGGCTGTCCCGGGCGGGTTCGGGGCTGTCCCGGGCGGGTTCGGTGCCCTCGGCTCGGCTCGGTGCCCTCGCTCGGTTCCTCCCGGTCCCGTCCCGGCGCCGCCGCCGCCACTTTTAAAAGTGGGCGGTGGGCGCGGAGCCCCCCCCGGGCCGGGCCGGCCGCAGCCAATCCGCGCCCTCCGCCGCGCTGACGTCACGGCGGGGCGGGTGATGGCGTCATTTTTTCCACATTTACCGGGGGGGATCCCGGACGGGGGGGGGGGATCCCGGGGGGGGGGAGGGGGGGGCAGGGGAATCCCGGACCGCCCCCCCCGCCCCAAATCCGCCCTTCCCCCCCCCCCGCTCATCTCGGGCCACCCCCGGGAGCGGGGACCCCCCCTCCGGACACCGGGGACCCCCCGCGGTTCCCGGGGACCCCCCCGGGGCACCGGGGGTCTCCTCCCCGCGCTCCCGGGACCCCCCGGTACCGCGGGACCCCCCCAGGACAGCGCGGTCCGAGCCCCCCCCCCGGTGCCGTCACCGGATCGGACTCCGCCGCCCCCCCGGGGGGGACGCGACTCGTCACGGGTGGGGAATGTCCCCCTCCCCCTCCCCTGCCCCTCCCCCCCCGCGCCGTCCCCGCCCCCCCCCGGGGCTCCGGGACCCCCCCCCCCGGTCCTGGGGAACACCGGGACCCCCCCGCCCCCCCCGGGGAGTTGGGATCCCCTCCCCCGCCCCGCCGGGGCTGCCGGTGCCGCCCTGACGTCACCGTTCACCCCCCCGTGACGTCACCGCCGATCCCCGTCCCTGAGCTCATCCCGGGGTCCCGCTCTGACGTCACGGGGGAACCCCCTCCGAGCCCCGCCCCTCGCTGCCTGCCAATCACCGCGCCCGCCGAGAAACGCCGCGCGGTGATTGGCTGCGCCCGACCAGGCCCCGCCCACTGTCCGGCCAAGATGGCGGCGCCCAGCGGCGCGACCCCGCGTGGGGACAGCGGGGCCCGGCCCTGAGGGGGCGGCGGCGACAGCGGCGACAGCGGCGACACCGAGAGAGCGGCGACAGCGGCGACATGCGGCTGGGCTGGCTCCGCGCCCTGCCCCGCCGGCTCTGGGGCGGCCCCGCAGCGCCGGAGGTGCGGGGGACACCGGGGACACCGGGAGGGAGCGGACGGGGGGGACACGGGGGAACACCGGGGACACGGGGGGGGAGATGGCGGAGGGGAGAGGGGACATCGGGGGACAGAGGGAGGTGGGGCTGAGGGGGGACACCGGAGGGACCGGGGGGTCGGGGAGGGGCATGGGGACAGCGGGGGACACGGGGGGACAGTGGGGGACACGAGGGGACAGTGGGGGACACGGGGGGGACAGTGGGGACACGGGGACACGGGGGACACGGGGGGACACGGGGGGACACGGGGGGACAGTGGGGGACAGCGGGGGACACGGGGGACAGCGGGGGGACAGTGGGGACACGGGGGACACGGGGGGACACGGGGGGACACGGGGGCACACGGGGGCACACGGGGGACACGGAGGGACACGGGGGGACAGCGGGGGACACGGGGGGACAGTGGGGACACGGGGGACACGGGGGGACACGGGGGGACACGGGGGACACGGAGGGACACGGGGGGACAGCGGGGGACACGGGGGGACAGTGGGGGACATGGAGGGACACGGGGGGACAGCGGGGGACACGGGGGGACAGTGGGGGACAGCGGGGGACGCGGGGGACAGTGGGGGACACGGGGGGTACAGTGGGGACACGGGGGGACAGCCGTGCCGTGACCCCTTTTCCCCCTGCCCAGCTCTGCCGCCGTTTGTGCCAGCGCCCCGCGCGCGTCCCCACCGAGGGGGGCGACACCGACGAGGGGACCCCAAAACCTCGCGGAGCCCCGAGCCGCGACCCCGCCGGGGGCGACACCCCAAGGGGCGACACCTTAAAGGGCGACACCTTAAAGGGTGACACCCCAAGGGGCGACACCTCGGGCAGTGACACCTCGGGCGGTGACACCTCGGGCGGTGACACCTCGGGCGGCCGCCCCCGCTCCCGCCGCTCGCATCACGAGCGCGCCCACGGCGACCCCGGTGCCACCGGCGGCCGCTCCGGGCCCGGGGCCGCGTTCGAGGCGGCGCTGCGGGAGCTGTCCCGGGCGCCCCCGGGCCGCGGCGGCCGCCTGGCGCTGGTGGAGGCGGCGCTGGCGGCGCTGCCCGCGCTGGGCGCCGAGCGCAGCCTGGGCGCCTACAACGCTCTGCTGCGGCTGCTGCCCCGCGGCGCCTGGGTGCCCCGCGGAGCCGTGCAGCGGCTGCTGTTCCCCTTCCCCCGGCAGCAGGAGTGCGGGCTGCGGCTGCTCGAGCAGATGGAGCGCTACGGTGAGCGCTGGGGACAGCTGGGGACATGGGGATGGGGCTGCCGGGGACACCGGGGACAGCCGGGACACGGGGATGGGGCTGTGTGGGGACACAGGGACAGCCGGGACAGGGACAGGGACAGCCGTGCGTGGGGACACAGGGACAGCCGGGACAGGGACAGCCGGGACAGGGACGGGGACAGCCAGGATGGGGACAGGGGACAGCCCTGCGTGGGGACACAGGGACAGCCGGGATTGGGACAGGGGACAGCCCTGCATAGGGACACAGGGACAGCCGGGACAGGGACGGGGACAGCCCTGCATGGGGACAGCTGGGACAGCCGGGACAGGGGACAGCCCTGCGTGGGGACACAGGGACAGCCGGGACAGGGACGGGGACAGCCCTGCGTGGGGACACAGGGACAGCCGGGACAGGGGACAGCCCTGCGTGGGGACACAGGGACAGCCGGGACAGGGGACAGGGGACAGCCCTGCGTGGGGACACAGGGACAGCCCTGCGTGGGGACACAGGGACAGCCGGGACAGGGACGGGGACAGCCCTGCGTGGGGACACAGGGACAGCCGGGACAGGGGACAGCCCTGCGTGGGGACAGCTGGGACACCTCAGCCACCCGTGCCCTGTTTGGTGTCCCCAGGTGTCCCCTCCGTGTCCCCCACACCCTCCACCTGCTCTCGTGCCCGTCCCGTGTCCCCCCCCCCCCCGCCCCCTTGGTGCCTCCCTGTGTCACCTGTCCCCTCAATGTCCCCAGTGTCTGCCACGTCCCCGCTGTCCCCAGGTGTGATGCTGGATGCGGAGACGCGGTTCCTGCTGCTGTCCCTGCTGTCCCCAGGCTGTCCCTGCTGTCCCTAACCTGTCCCTGCTGTCCCCAGGCTGTCCCTAACCTGTCCCTGCTGTCCCTAACCTGTCCCTGCTGTCCCCAGGCTGTCCCTAACCTGTCCCTGCTGTCCCCAACCTGTCCCCAGGCTGTCCCTAACCTGTCCCTGTGTCCCCAGTGTGTCCCCAGGTGTGATGCTGGATGCAGAGACGCGGTTCCTGCTGCTGTCCCTGCTGTCCCCAGGCTGTCCCTAACCTGTCCCTGCTGTCCCCAACCTGTCCCTGCTGTCCCCAACCTGTCCCTACTGTCCCCAACCTGTCCCCGTGTCCCCAGTGTGTCCCCAGGTGTGATGCTGGACGCGGAGACGCGCTTCCTGCTGCTGTCACCCCAATGTCCCGCTGTCCCTGCTGTCCCCAACCTGTCCCTGACCTGTCCCTGACCTGTCTCCGTGTCCCCAGTGTCCCCAGGAGTGATGCCGGACGCGGAGACGCGCTTCCTGCTGCTGTCCCCAGGCTGTCCCCAACCTGTCCCTGACCTGTCCCTGACCTGTCCCTGCTGTCCCCAGGGTGTCCCTAACCTGTCCCCGTGTCCCCAGTGTGTCCCCAGGTGTGATGCTGGACGCAGAGATGCGGTTCCTGCTGCTGTCACCCCCAATGTCCCTGCTGTCCCCAGGCTGTCCCTAACCTGTCCCCGTGTCCCCAGTGTGTCCCCAGGTGTGACGCTGGACGCAGAGATGCGGTTCCTGCTGCTGTCACCCCCAATGTCTCTGCTGTCCCCAACCTGTCCCTGCTGTTCCCAGGCTGTCCCCAGGCTGTCCCTGACCTGTCCCCGTGTCCCCAATGTGTCCCCAGGCTGTCCCCAGGCTGTCCCTGACCTGTCCCTGCTGTCCCTGACCTGTCCCCAACCTGTCCCCAACCTGTCCCTGTGTCCCCAGGAGTGATGCCGGACGCGGAGACGCGCTTCCTGCTGCTGGGGGTGTTCGGGCCGCGCAGCCGGCCCATGCGGAAGCTGCAGCGGATGCAGTTCTGGCTGCCGCGCCTGCGGAACCTGGACCCCCACCCGCAGCCCCCCCCGGCGCATCCCCCCCGGGCTGGAGGCTGCACGGCTGGGGCTGCAGCGCATGGCCTGCGACCCCGGGGCCGTCATCAGTGTCGTGCAGGTGACAGGGACACGGGGGGACGCTGGGGACACTGACCCGGGGGCCACCATCAGTGTCATACAGGTGACAGGGACACGGGGACATGGGGGGACACTGGGGACACTGACCCGGGGGCCGTCATCAGTGTCGTACAGGTGACAGGGACACGGGGGGACACTGGGGACACTGGGGACATGGGGGGACACTGGGGACACTGACCCCGGGGCTGTCATCAGTGTCGTACAGGTGACAGGGACACGGGGACATGGGGGACACTGGGGACACTGGGGACATGGGGGGGACACTGACCCCGGGGCCGTCATCAGTGTCGTGCAGGTGACAGGGACACGGGGGGACATGGGGGACACTGGGGACACTGGGGACAGGGACACAGGGACACGGGGGGACACAGGGGACACTGACTCTGGGGCCATCATCAGTGTCGTACAGGTGACAGGGACATGGGGACACAGGTGACAGGGACACTGGGGCTGCAGCGCATGGCCTGCGACCCCGGGG
>JBBFKN010000391.1:0-32091 GCA_039654755.1 Calcarius lapponicus | reverse complement strand
GGACACAGGGACAGGGACAGACACAGGCACAGGACAGACGGACACAGGCACAGGACAGACGGACACAGGGACAGGCACAGGACAGACGGACACAGGGATACACAGACAGACACAGGGACAGGGACAGACACAGGACAGACAGACACAGGCACAGGACAGACGGACACAGGGATGCACAGACGGACACAGGGACAGGGACAGGGACAGACAGACACAGGCACAGGACAGACGGACACAGGCACAGGCACAGGAACAGGACAGACGGACACAGGGATGCACAGACGGACACAGGGACAGACACAGGCACAGGACAGACAGACACAGGGATGCACAGACGGACACAGGGACAGGGACAGGACAGACGGACACAGGGACAGGACAGACGGACACAGGGACAGGGACAGGACAGACGGGACACAGGGACAGGACAGACGGACACAGGGACAGGGACAGGACAGACGGACACAGGGACAGGACAGACGGACGCTGTCAGGGATCCCGAGGTCCCCTTTGGCTCCCAGGGTCCCCTGTGGGATCTTTATGGGCTCAGGGGTCTCCTATGGGGTCTGGGGGGGTCCTCTGGGGTCTGGGGGTCCTATGGGGTCAGGGGACTTCTTATGGGGTCTGGGGGATCCCCAAGGGGTCCCTATGGGGTCTGGGAGTCTCCTATGGGATCAGAGGGGTCCTTACGGGGTCAGGGGTGGTCCTTATGGGGTCAGGGGACTCCTTATGGGGTCAGGGGGTTCCCTATGGGGTCTGGGGGTCCCTCTGGGTCTCTATGGGGTCAGGGGTTCCCCTGTGGGATCCTTATGGGGTCAGGGGTCCCCTATGGGGCCCAGGGGGTCCCCTATGGGATTCAGAGGAGTCCTTATGGAGTCTGGGGGTCCCCTATGGGGTCAGGGGGGTCTCTATGGGGTCAGGGGGGTCCCTATGGGGTCTGGGAGTCCCTCTGGGTCTCTATGGGGTCAGGGGTTCCCCTGTGGGATCCTTATGGGGTCAGGGGTCCCTATGGGGTCAGGGGGTCCCTCTGGGTTCCTATGGGGTCTAAGGGGTCCCTATGGGGTCAGGGGGGTCCTTATGGGGTCAGGGGGGGGTCCCTATGGTGTCTGGGGGTCCCTCTGGGTCTCTATGGGGTCAGGGGTTCCCCTGTGGGATCCTTATGGGGTCAGGGGACTCCTTATGGGGTCAGGGGTCCCCTATGGGGTCAGGGGGTCCCTCTGGGTCTCTATGGGGTCAGGGGTCCCCTATGGGGTCAGGGGGGTCCTTATGGGGTCAGGGGGGTCCTTATGGGGTCAGGGGGGTCCCTATGGGATCTGGGGGTCCCTCTGGGTCTCTATGGGGTCAGGGGTCCCCTATGGGGTCAGGGGAGTCCTTATGGGGTCAGGGAGGTCCTTATGGGGTCAGGGGACTCCTTACAGGGTCAGGGGGGGGGTCCCCTATGGGGTCTGGGGGTCGCTCTGGGGTCCCTATGGGGTCTGGGGTCCCCTATGGGGTCAGGGAGGTCCTTATGGGGTCAGGGGTCCCCTATGGGGTCAGGGGTCCCCAAGGGTTCCTATGGGGTCTAAGGGGTCCCTATGGGGTCAGGGGATTCCTGATGGGGTCTGGGGACCCCCTATGGGATTCTGGGGGGTCTTTATGGGGTCAGGGGTTCCCCAGGGGTCCCTATGGGGGTCTGGGAGTCCCCTATGGGATCAGAGGGGTCCTTATGGAGTCTGGGGGTCCCCTATGGGGTCAGGGGAGTCCTTATGGGGTCAGGGGGGTCCCTATGGGGTCTGGGGGGTCCCTCTGGGTCTCTATGGGGTCAGGGAGGTCCCCTATGGGGTCAGGGGGGTCCCCTATGGGGTCAGGGGACTCCTTATGGGGTCAGGGGGGTCCCCTATGGGGTCAGGGGACTCCTTATGGGGTCAGGGGGGGGTCCCTATGGGGTCTGGGGGTCCCTCCTGGGTCTCTATGGGGTCAGGGAGGTCCCCTATGGGGTCAGGGGGGTCCTTATGGGGTCAGGGGACTTCTTATAGGGTCGGGGGGGGTCCCTATGGGGTCTGGGGGTCGCTCTGGGTCCCTATGGGGTCTGGGGGTCCTTATGGGGTCAGGGAGGTCCCCTATGGGGTCAGGGGTCCCCTATGGAGTCAGGGGGTCCCCAAGGGTTCCTATGGGGTCTAAGGGGTCCCTATGGGGTCAGGGGGGATCCTTATGGGGGTCTGGGGGGTCCCTATGGGGCCAAGGGGTCCCTCTGGTTTCTTATGGGGTCAGGGGGGTCCCTATGGGGTCAGGGGACTCCTTTTGGAGTCAGGGGCATCCCTGTGGGATCCTGGGGGGGTCCCTATGGGATCTGGGGCTCCCTATGGGATCAGGGGGATCCTTATGGGGTCAGAGGAGTCTTTATGGGGTCAGGAGCTCCCCAAGGGTTCCTATAGGGTCAGGGGGGTCTCTATGGGGTCAGGGGTCCCCTATGGGGTCAGGGGACTCCTTATGGGGTCAGGGGGGTTCCCCTATGGGGTCTGGGGGTCCCTCTGGGTCTCTATGGGGTCAGGGGGTCCCCAAGGGTTCCTATGGGGTCAGGGGACTCCTTATGGGGTCAGGGGGGGTCCCTATGGGGCCAAGGGGTCCCTCTGGGTTCCTATGGGGTCTAAGGGGTCCCTATGGGGTCAGGGGACTCCGATGGGGTCCTGGGGGCCCCCTATGGGATTCTGGGGGGTCTTTTATGGGGTCAGGGGTTCCCCAGGGGTTCCTATGGGGTCAGGGGGGTCCTTATGGGATCAGAGGGGGTCCTTATGGGTCAGGGGTCCCCTATGGGGGCAGAGGGGGTCCTTATGGGGTCAGGGGGGGTCCCTATGGGGTCTGGGGGTCCCTCTGGGTCTCTATGGGGTCAGGGGGTTCCCTGTGGGATCCTTATGGGGTCAGGGGTCCCCCTATAGGGGCAGGGGGTCCCTCTGGGTTCCTATGGGGTCTAAGGGGTCCCTATGGGGTCAGGGGGGTCCTTTTGGGGTCAGAGGGGTCCCTGTGGGATCCTTATGGGATCTGGGGGTCTCTATGGAATCCTGGGGATTTTGGGGGGGTCCCTGGGGGGGTTTTGGGGGGTCCCTGGGGATTTTTTGGGGGGTCCCCAGGGGGTTTTGGGGGGTCCTGACCTGCACCAGGCTGTGCCAGTGCTCGATGGGCTTGGGGGGTCCCTATGGGGTCCCTATGGGGATTTTATGGGATCTGGGGGGTCCCTATGGGTTTTGGGGTGTCCCTATGGGAGCCTGGGGGTTTTGGGGGGGTCCCAAAAGGTTCTGGGGGGTTCCCCGGGGGGTTTTGGGGTCCCCAGGGGGTTTTGGGGTCCCCCCGGATGCCATTGGGGGCTCCTGACCTCCACCAGGCTGTGCCAGTGCTCGATGGGCTTGGGGGTCCTTATTGGGGGTCCTTACGGGACCTTTATGGGATCTGGGGGTCCCTATGGGTTTTGGGGTGTCCCTATGGGATCCTTATGGGATCTGGGGGTCCCTGTGGGATCCTGGGGGTTTTGGGGGGTTCCCGGGGGGTTTGGGGGTCCCCCCGGATGCCACTGGGGGGTCCTGACCTCCACCAGGCTGTGCCAGTGCTCGATGGGCTTGGGGGTGGTCCCTATGGGGTCCTTACGGGTTCTTTATGGGATCTGGGGGTCCCTATGGGTTTTGGGGTGTCCCTATGGGATCCTGGGGGGGTTTGGGGGGGTCCCAAAAGGTTTTGGGGGGTCCCCAGGGGGTTTTGGGGGGGGTCCTGACCTCCACCAGGCTGTGCCAGTGCTCGATGGGCTTGGGGGTCCCTATGGGGCCCTTACGGGATCTTTATGGGATCTGGGGGGTCCCTATGGGATCTGGGGTTGTCCCTATGGGATCTGGGGTGTCCCTATGGGATCCTGGGGGGGTTTGGGGGGGGGCCTGGGGGGTTTTGGGGGGTCCCCTGGGGATTTTTGGGGTCCCCAGGGGGTTTTGGGGGGGTCCTGACCTCCACCAGGGTGTGCCAGTGCTCAATGGGCTTGGGGGTCCCTATGGGGTCCCTATGGGATCTTTATGGGATCTGGGGGTCCCTATGGGTTTTGGGGGTGTCCCTATGGGATTCTGGGGGTTTTGGGGGGTCCCAAAAGGTTCTGGGGGGTTCCCGGGGGGTTTTTGGGGTCCCCCCGGATGCCATTGGGGGGTCCTGACCTGCACCAGGCTGTGCCAGTGCTCGATGGGCTTGGGGGGTCCCTATGGGGTCCTTACAGGATCTTTATGGGATCTGGGGTCCCTATGGGTTTTGGGGTGTCCCTATGGGAGTCTGGGGGTTTTGGGGGGTCCCAAAATGTTCTGGGGGGTTCCCGGGGGGTTTTGGGGGTCCCCAGGGGGTTTTGGGGGGGGTCCTGACCTCCACCAGGCTGTGCCAGTGCTCGATGGGCTTGCGGGGGGGTCCCTATGGGGTCCTTATGGGATCTTTATGGGATCTGGGGGTCCCTATGGGATCTGGGGGTCCCTATGGGATCCTGGGGGTTTTGGGGGTCCCTGTGGGGTTTTTGGGGGGTCCCTGGGGATTTTTGGGGGGTCCCCAGGGGGTTTTGGGGGGGGTCCTGACCTCCACCAGGCTGTGCCAGTGCTCGATGGGCTTGGGGGTCCTTATGGGATCTTTATGGGATCTGGGGGGTCCCTGTGGGTTTTGGGGTGTCCCTATGGAATCCTGGGGATTTTTGGGGGGGGTCCAGGGGGGTTTTGGGGGGTCCCTGGGGATTTTTTGGGGGGTCCCGGGGGGTTTTTGGGGGGGGTCCTGACCTCCACCAGGCTGTGCCAGTGCTCGATGGGCTTGGGGGTCCCTGTGGGGTCCCTATGGGATCTTTATGGGTTTTGGGGTGTCCCTATGGGATACTGGGGGGTTTTGGGGGGTCCCGGGGGGTTTTGGGGGGGTCCCTGGGGGTTTTTGGGGTCCCCCCGGATGCCATTGGGGGGTCCTGACCTCCACCAGGCTGTGCCAGTGCTCGATGGGCTTGGGGGTCCCTATGGGGGTCCTTACGGGATCTTTATGGGATCTGGGGGTCCCTATGGGTTTTGGGGCGTCCCTATGGGATTCTGGGGGTTTTGGGGGGTCCCAAAAGGTTCTGGGGGGTTCCCGGGGGGTTTTGGGGTCCCCCCGGATGCCATTGGGGGGGTCCTGACCTCCACCAGGGTGTGCCAGTGCTCGATGGGGGTCCCTATGGGGTTCCTTACAGGATGTTTATGGGATCTGGGGGTCCCTATGGGATCTGGGGTGTCCCTATGGGATCCCTGGGGGGGTTTGGGGGGGGGCCCTGGGGGGTTTTTGGGGGGGGTCCCTGGGGATTTTTGGGGTCCCCAGGGGGTTTTGGGGGGGGTCCTGACCTCCACCAGGGTGTGCCAGTGCTCGATGGGCTTGGGGGTCCCTATGGGGTCCTTACAGGATCTTTATGGGATCTGGGGGTCCCTATGGGTTTTGGGGTGTCCCTATGGGAGTCTGGGGGTTTTTGGGGGGTCCCAAAAGGTTCTGGGGGGGGTTCCCGGGGGGTTTTGGGGTCCCCAGGGGGTTTTGGGGTCCCCCCGGATGCCATTGGGGGGTCCTGACCTCCACCAGGGTGTGCCAGTGCTCGATGGGCTTGGGGGGTCCCATGGGGACCTTATGGGATCTTTATGGGATCTGGGGGTCCCTATGGGTTTTGGGGTGTCCCTATGGAATCCTGGGGGGGTTTGGGGGGTCCCTGTGGGGTTTTTGGGGGTCCCTGGGGAGTTTTTGGGGGGTCCTCAGGGGGTTTTGGGGGGGGTCCTGACCTGCACCAGGCTGTTGCCAGTGCTCGATGGGCTTGGGGGTCCCTATGGGGTCCCTATGGGATCTTTATGGGATCTGGGGATCCCTATGGGTTTTTGGGGTGTCCCTATGGGATCCTTATGGGATCTGGGGGTCCCTGTGGGATCCTGGGGGTTTTGGGGGTCCCTGGTTATTTCTGGGGGGTTCCCGGTGGGGTTTGGGGGGGTCCCTGGGGATTTTTGGGGTCCCCCAGGGGGTTTTGGGGGGGGTCCCTGACCTGCACCAGGCTGTGCCAGTGCTCGATGGGCTTGGGGTCCCTGTGGGGTCCCTATGGGATCTTTATGGGTTTTGGGGTGTCCCTATGGGATCCTGGGGGTTTTGGGGGGTCCCTGCGGGGTTTTGGGGGGTCCCTGGGGTTTTTGGGGTCCCCCCGGATGCCATTGGGGGGTCCTGACCTCCACCAGGGTGTGCCAGTGCTCGATGGGCTTGGGGGTCCCTATGGGGTCCCTATGGATCTTTATAGGATTTGGGGTGTCCCTATGGGAGTCTGGGGGTTTTGGGGGGTCCCAAAAGGTTTTGGGGGGGGGGTCCCTGGGGATTTTTGGGGGGTCTCCAGGGGGTTTTGGGGGGGGGTCCTGACCTCCACCAGGGTGTGCCAGTGCTCGATGGGTTTGGGGGGGTCCTATGGGGTCCTTACGGGATCTTTATGGGATCTGGGGGTCCCTATGGGATCTGGGGTGTCCCTATGGAATCCTGGGGATTTTTGGGGGGTCCCTGTGGGTTTTGGGGGGTCCCTGGGGAGTTTTTGGGGGGTCCCCAGGGAGTTTGGGGGGGGGTCCTGACCTCCACCAGGGTGTGCCAGTGCTCGATGGGCTTGCGGGGGTTCGCCAACATCTGCGCCCAGTGCTCGCGGCCGGGGCCATCGGCGTCGCTGCCCCACGCGGCACAGCCCCGATCACCTCGTTGTGCCCGATGCTATCGGGGGGGGTCACGGGGGTCAGGGGCACCCCAAAAAAAACCCCAAAATCCCCCCCCAAAATACCCCCAAAAATACCCCCAAAATACCCCATTCAGAACGACCCCCAAAATCCCCCAAAACGACCCCAAAAATCCCCCCAAAATCCCTCAAACGTTGGCATCGTTGCCCACCGCGGCACAGCCCGATCACCTCATTGTGCCCGATGCTATCGGGGGGTCACAGGTGTCGGGGGCACCCCAAAAAAACCCCAAATCCCCCCCAAAATACCCCAAAAAATCCCCGGTTTGAAGGGACCCCAAAAACCCCCCAAAACGACCCCAAAATCCCCCCAAAAATGACCCCAAAAATCCCTCAAACGTTGGCATCGTTGCCCACCTGGCACAGCCCGATCACCTCGTTGTGCCCGATGCTGCCGGGGGGTCACGGGGGTCAGGGACACCCCCAAATAAAAAACCCAAATCCCCCCAAAATCCCCCACAAAATACCCCCAAAATACCCCATTCAGAACGACCCCAAAATCCCCCAAAACAACCCCAAAATCCCTCAAACGTTGGCATCGTTGCCCACCTGGCACAGCCCGATCACCTCGTCGTGCCCGATGCTATCGGGGGGGGGTCACGGGGGTCATGGGGCACCCCAAAAAAAAAACCCCAAATCCCCCCCAAACTACCCCAAAAATCTCCCAAAATCCCCCATTCGGAACGACCCCAAACTACCCCAAAACAGCACCAAAATCCCCCAAATGACCCCAAAATCCCCTAAAAAATGACCCCAAAACCCCTCAAAATTATCCCAAAAACCCCCCAAAATCTCTTCAGACCCCCCCAGGACCCCCTAAAACCCTCCCAGTACAAACCAGTTCAACCCAACAATGATGACGACGCTGACGTTCTCATGGAGGACATCAACCAAGGGTGGTCCCATTGATCTGGGATGACCCCAAACACCCCAAAATCCCTCAAATCACCCCAAATCCCCCCTCTAAAACCCCCCAAAATCTCTTCAGAGCCCCCCCCAGCACCTCCTAAAACCCTCCCAGTATACAAACCAGTTCAACCCAACAATGATGACGACCTTGACACCCTCATGGAGGAGATCAATCAAGGGGCGTCCCATTGATCCGGGATGACCCCAAACACCCCAAAACCCCCTAAAACTCACCCCAAAACCTCACCAGGACCCCTAAAAGGACCCAAAACACCTCCAAAGACCCCCCAAATTCCAGCCAGGTCCTCCCAGTACAAACCAGTTCAAACCCAACATGATGACGATGTTGACATTCTCATGGAGGACATCAATCAAGGAAGCATCCCATTGATCTGGGGATGACCCAAAATGCCCCAAAACCCCCCAAAATCACCCCAAAACCCCTCCAGGACACTACAAAGACCCCAAAAAGTCCCTCCAAAAACTCCCCAGGACCCTCCCAGTACAAACCAGTTCAACCCAACAATGATGACGACGCTGACGTTCTCATGGAGGACATCAACCAAATGGCATTCCCATTGCTCCAGGATGACCCCAAACACCAAAATCCCCTAAAATCCCCTAAAATCCCCCCAAAACCTCTCCAGGACCCCTCAAAGACCACCCAAAACACCTCCAAAGACCCCCCAAATTCCAGCCAGGTCCTCCCAGTACAAACCAGTTGGACCCAACAATGTTGACAACCTTGACGCCCTCATGGAGGACATCAATCAAGGAGCATCCCCATTGCTCTGGGGATGAACCCAAACGCCCCAAAACCCCCCAAAATCCACCCCAAAACCTCTCGAGGACACTACAAAGACCCCAAAAGTCCCTCCAAAAACTCCCCAGGACCTCCCAGTACAAACCAGTTCAACCCAACAATGATGACGACGCTGACATTCTCATGGAGGACGTCAACCAAAGAGCGTCCCATTGATCTGGGATGACCCCAAATGCCCCAAAATCCCTAAAATCCCCCCAAAACCACCCCAGGACCCCTCAAAGACCCCAAAACACCTCCAAAGACCCCCAGATTCCATACCAGGTCCTCCCAGTACAAACCAGTTCGACCCAACAATGATGGCGACCTTGACACCCCTCATGGAGGACATCAATCAAGGAGCATCCCATTGCTCTGGGATGACCCCAAACACCCCAAAATCCCCCAAAATCCACCCCCCAAAACCTCTCCGGACACGACAAAGACCCCAAAAGTCCCTCCAAAAAACTCCCCAGGACCTCCCAGTACAAACCAGTTGGACCCAACAATGATGACGACGCTGACGTTCTCATGGAGGACGTCAACCAAAGAGCGTCCCCATTGCTCTGGGATGACCCCAAATGCCCCAAAATCCCCCTCAAATCACCCCAAATCCCCCTCTAAACCCCCCCAAAATCTCTTCAGAGCCCCAACCAGGACACCCCTAAAACCCTCCCAGTACAAACCAGTTCAACCCAACAATGGTGATGACGATGTTGACGTTGTCATGGAAGATGTCAACAAGGAGCGTCCCATTGATCTGGGATGACCTCAAACACCCCAAAACCCCCCAAAATCACCCCCAAAACCTCTCCAGGACACAACAAAGACGCAAAAGTCCCCTCCAAAAACTCCCCAGGACCTCCCAGTACATACCAGTTCAACCCAACAATGATGACGACGCTGATGTTCTCATGGAGGGACGTCAACACCAAGGGGTGTCCCATTGATCTGGGATGACCCCAAATGCCCCAAAATCCCCCAAAAACCTCTCCAGGACCCCTCCAAAGACCCCAAAACACCTCCAAAGACCCCCAGATTCCAGCCAGGTCCTCCCAGTACAAACCAGTTGGACCCAACAATGATGACGTTGTTGACATTCTCATGGAGGACATCAATCAAGGAGCATCCCATTGCTCTGGGATGAACCCAAACGCCCCAAAATCCCCCAAAATCCCCCAAAACCTCTCCAGGACACTACAAAGACCCCAAAAGTCCCTCCAAAAACTCCCACAGGACCTCCCAGTACAAACCAGTTCAACCCAACAACGGTGACGACGTTGACATTCTCATGGAGGACGTCAACCAAATGAGCGTCCCATTGCTCCGGGGATGACCCCAAACGCCCCAAAACACCCTAAAATCCCCCCCAAAACCTCTCCAGGACACTACAAAGACCCAAAAGTCCCTCCAAAAACTCCCCAGGACCTCCCAGTACAAACCAGTTCAACCCAACAATGATGACGACGTTGACGTTCTCATGGAGGACATCAACCAAGGTGCTCCCATTGATCTGGGATGACCCCAAACAGCCCCAAAATCCCCTCAAATATCACCCCAAATCCCCCTCTAAAAACCCCCCAAAATCTCTTCAGAGCCCCCCCCAGGACCTCCTAAAACCCTCCCAGTACAACCAGTTCAACCCAACACTGATGGACGACGTTGACGTTCTCATGGAGGACGTCAACCCAAGGTGCGTCCCATCGCTCCGGGATGACCCCAAATGCCCCAAAAACCTCTCCAGGGACACTCAAAGACCCCAAAACCACCTCCAAAGGACCCCCCAGATTCCAGCCAGGACCTCCCAGTACAAACCAGTTCGACCCAACAATGATGACGATGTTGACATTCTCATGGAGGACATCAATCAAGGAGCATCCCATTGATCTGGGATGACCCAAAATGCCCCAAAATCCCCCAAAAATCACCCCCAAAAACACTCCAGGACACTACAAAGACCCCAAAAGTCCCTCCAAAAACTCCCCAGGACCTCCCAGTACAAACCAGTTCAACCCAATAATGATGACGACGCTGACGTTCTCATGGAGGACGTCAATCAAAGAGCGTCCCATTGATCTGGGATGACCCCAAATGCCCCAAAATCCCCCAAAATCACCCCAAAACCTCTCCAGGACCCCTAAAAGACCCCAAAACACCTCCAAAGACCCCCCCAGATTCCAGCCAGGTCCTTCCCAGTACAAACCAGTTGGACCCCAACAATGATGACGACCTTGACACCCTCATGGAGGACATCAATCAAGGAGCATCCCATTGATCTGGGGATGACCCCAAACACCCCAAAACCCCCTAAAATCCCCCCCCAAACCTCTCCAGGACACTACAAAGACCCCAAAAGTCCCTCCAAAAACTCCCCAGGACCTCCCAGTACAAACCAGTTCGACCCAACAATGATGACGACGTTGACGTTCTCATGGAGGACGTCAACCAAGGGGCGTCCCATTGATCCGGGATGACCCCAAATGCCCCATAAACCCCCTAAAATCCCCCCAAAACCTCTCCAGGACCCCTCAAAGACCCCAAAACACCTCCAAAGACCCCCCAGATTCCAGCCAGGTCCTCCCAGTACAAACCAGTTGGACCCAACAACGATGACGACGTTGACATTCTCATGGAGGACGTCAACCAAAGAGCGTCCCATTGATCCGGGATGACCCCAAACGCCCCAAAACCCCCTAAAATCCCCCCAAAACCTCTCCAGGACCCCTAAAAGACCCCAAAACACCTCCAAAGACCCCCCAGATTCCAGCCAGGTCCTCCCAGTACAAACCAGTTCAACCCAACAATGATGACGATGTTGACATTCTCATGGAGGACATCAATCAAGGAGCATCCCATTGCTCTGGGATGAACCCAAATGCCCCAAAATCCCCCAAAATCACCCCAAAACCTCTCCAGGACACTACAAAGACCCCAAAAGTCCCTCCAAAAAAAACCCCCCAGTACCTCCCAGTACAAACCAGTTCAACCCAACAATGATGACGACGTTGACTTTCTCATGGAGGATGTCAACCAAAGAGCGTCCCATTGATCTGGGATGACCCCAAATGCCCCAAAATCCCCCAAAAACCTCCCCAGGACCCCTCAAAGACCCCAAAACACCTCCAAAGACCCCCAGATTCCAGCCAGATCCTCCCAGTACAAACCAGTTGGACCCAACTATGATGACGACATTGATGTTGTCATGGAGGATGTCAACCAAGGGCGTCCCATCGCTCCGGGAATGACCCCAAATGCCCCAAAATCCCCCCAAGACCCTTTCAAAGACCCGAAAGACCCCCAAAGATGCCCAAATTCCATCCAGGAGCCCTCCAGTATAAACCAGTTGGACCCAACTATGATGACGACATTGATGTTGTATGGAGGATGTCAACCAAGGTGCGTCCCATCGCTCCGGGATGACCCCAAATGCCCCAAAACCCCCCCAAATCCCCCCAAAACCTCCCAAAACAAGCCCCAAAACCTCTCCGGGCCCCTCCCGGTGCGCACCAGTCGTAGTCGACGACGGCGATGGTGAGGCTGACGTGGTGCACGCTCTCGTGGGGCACGTCGAACACCAGCGCCTCGTGTAGTTGGGGTTCAGCGTGTTCTTCTTGATGGACGTCTTGCGCTTCTTCAGCCGCCGGCCCTCGGCCATCAGCGAGGCCTTGACGTAGGGGTCTGCGGGGGGGGGGACCCCGCACACCTCGTGGAACCCCGGAGCGCCCCATGATAACCCACAGAGCCCGTAATTAACCCACAGCACCCCAAAACAGCCCATAATAACCCATAGCACCCCAAAAACAGCCCATAATAACCCACAGAACCCCGTAATAGCCCACGGAACTCCATAGAACCCCATAGAACCCCATAATAACCCACAGAGCCCATAATAACCCACAGCACCCCCAAAACAGCCCATAATAAACCCATAGAACCCCATAGGACCCCATAATAACCCATAGGACCCCATAGAACCCCATAGAACCCCATAATAACCCACAGAGCCCATAATAACCCACAGCACCCCCAAAACAGCCCATAATAACCCATAGAACCCCATAGGACCCCATAATAACCCATAGGACCCCATAGAACCCCATAGAACCCCATAGCAACCCCCACAGAACCCATAGACCCCATAGACCCCATAGGGCCCCATAATAACCCACAGAGCCCATAATAACCCATAGCACCCCAAAACAGCCCATAATAACCCATAGGAACCCTGTAATAGCCCATGGAACCCCATAGACCCCCATAGAACCCCATAATAACCCACAGAGCCCATAATAACCCATAGCACCCCAAAACAGCCCATAATAACCCATAGGGACCCCATAGGAGACTCCATATTAACCCATATAATCCAATAGACCCCATAATAACCCATAGGACCCCATAACACCCCATAGGACCCCCATAATAACCCACAGACCCCATAAAAACCTATAGCACCCCAAAACAGGCCCATAATAACCCACAGCACCCCATAATAACCCATAGAACCCTGTAATAGCCCATAGAGCCCCATAGACCCCATAGAACCCCATAGACCCCACAGGACCCCATAATAACCCATAGAACCCATAGGACCCCATAGACCCCATAGACCCCCATAATAACCCACAGACCCCATAAAAACCTATAGCACCCCAAAACAGCCCATAATAACCCATAGAGCCCTGCAATACCCCATGGAACCCCACAGCACCCCATAATAACCCATAGCACCCCAAAACAGCCCATAAAAACCCATAGGACCCCATAGGACTCCATATTAACCCCATATAATCCAATAGACCCCATAATAACCCATAGGACCCCATAACACCCCATAGCACCCCATAATAACCCACAGACACCCATAAAAACCTATAGCACCCCAAAACAGCCCATAATAACTCATAGAACCCCGTAAAAGCCTATGGAACCCCATAATAACCCAGAGACCCCATTATAACCCATAGGACCCCATAGAACCCATAGACCCCATAGAACCCCATAGGGCCCCATAATAACCCACAGACCCCATAAAAACCTATAGCACCCCAAAACAGCCCATAATAAGCCATAGAACCCTGTAATAGCCCATGGAACCCCACAGCACCCCATAATAACCCAGAGACCCCATAATAACCCATAGCACCCCATGGAACCCCATAGACCCAAAGCACCCCATAATAATCCATGGAACCCCATAGAACCCCAAAGCACCCCATAGAAACCCACAGAACCCCTTAACAGCCCACAGAACCCCACAGAACCCCATAGGACCCCATAGAACCCCACAGAACCCCATAGGACCCCATAGAACCCCACAGAACCCCATAGAACCCCATAGAACCCCATAGGACCCCATAGACCCCCCATAGAACACCACAGAACCCCATAGAACCCCCATAGAACCCCATAGGACCCCATAGACCCCCAGAGAAACACCACAGAACCCCATAGAACCCATAGAACCCCATAGGACCCCATAGACCCCATAGAACACCACAGAACCCCATAGGACCCCATAGAACCCCATAGACCCCATAGGACCCCATAGAACCTCATAGGACCCCATAGCACCCCACAGGACCCCATAAAAACCCATAGAACCCCATAGACCCCATAGACCCCCATATAGTCCAGAGACCCCATAATAACCTCATAGGACCCCATAAAAACCCACAGAACCCCATAGCACCCCATAGACCCCCATAGCACCCCATAATAACCTATAGACCCCATAACAGCCCATAGAACCCCACAGACTGCCATAGCACCCCATAGCATCCCACAGCACCCCCATAGCACCCCATAATAATCCATGGAGCCCCATAATAACCCATGGAACCCCACAGAGCCCATAGCACCCCAACAGAACCCATAGCACCCCAAAGCACCCCATAAAAACCCACAGAACCCCGTAGAACCCCATAGGACCCCATAGGACCCCCATAGGACCCCATAGACCCCATAGGACCTCATAGGCCCCCCATAAAACCCATAGAACCCCAAAGCAACCCCATAGAACCCCATAAAAACCCACAGCACCCCATTATAACCCACAGACCCCATAGACTTATAGATCAAATAACACCTGGGACACACCTGAGCACAGCTGAGCACACCTGGGACACACCTATTACCACACCTGAGCGACACCTGGGACACACCTGAGCACACCTGGGACAACACCTGAGCACACCTGGGCACACCTGTACACACCTGTGACACACCTGTGACTCACCTGAGCACACCTGTGACACACCCTGGGACACACCTGAGCATATCTGAGCACACCTGGACACACTTGAGCACACCTGAGCACACCTGAGCACACCTGAGCACACCTTTGACACACCTGTGACACACCTTTGACACACCTTGAGCACACCTGAGCTCACCTGAGACACACCTGTGACACACCTGTGACACACCTGTGACACACCTGAGCACACCTGGGCACACCTGGGACACACCTGAGCACACCTGGGCACACCTGTGACACACCTGAGCACACCTGTGACACACGTGAGCACACCTGTGCAACACCGTGAGACACCTGAGCACACCTGAGCACACCTGTGCACACCTGAGACACACCTGAGCACACCTGCACACACCTGTGACACACCTGTCCATGACACACCCGTGACTCACCTGAGTAGCCGGTGAGGTTGATGGCCCTTGTGACACACCTGGGACACACCTGTGACACACCCTGAGCACACCTGGGCACACCTGAGCACACCTGAGCACACCTGGGGGACACACCTGTGGACACACCTGTGACACACCTGAGCACACCTGAGCACACCTGAGCACACCTGTGACACACCTGTGACACACCTGTCCATGACACACCTGTGACACACCTGAGCACAACTGAGCACACCTGGGACACACCTGTTGACACACCTGTCCATGACACACCCCTGTGACACACCTGTCCATGACACACCTGTGACACACCTGAGCACAACTGAGCACACCTGCACACACCTGTGACAACACCTGTCCATGACAGAGCCGTGACTCACCTGAGTAGCTGGTGAGGTCCATGGCCCTGTGACACACCTGTGCACACCTGTGACACACCTGAGCACACCTGAACACACCTGGGACACACCTGTTACACACCTGGGACACCCCTGAGACAACACATGTGACACACCCCGAGCACACCTGGGCACACCTGGGACACCACCTGGGACACACCTGAGCACACCTGTGACACACCTGTGACACACCTGAGCACACCTGGGACACACCTGAGCACACCTGAGCACACCTGTGACACACCTGAGCACACCTGTGACACACCTGGGACACACCTGTGACACATCTGAGTTCACCTGAGCACACCTGGGACACACCTGTGACACACCTGAGCACACCTGGGACACCAACCTGAGCACACCTGTGGCACACCTGTGACACACCTGTCCATGACACACTGTGACACACCTGAGTAGCCGGTGAGGTCCATGGCCCTGTGACACACCTGAGCACACCTGTGACACACCTGTGACACACCTGGGACACACCTGAGCACACCTGTGGCACCACCTGTGACACACCTGTCCATGACACACCTGTGACACACCTGAGTAGCCGGTGGGTCCATGGCCCTGTGACACACCTGAGCACACCTGTGACACACCTGTGACACACCTGAGCACACCTGGGCACACCTGTGCACACCTGAGCACACCTGAGCACACCTGAGCACACCTGGAACACACCTGGGACACACCCTGAGCACACCTGTGCACATCCTGAGCACACCTGGGACACACCTGAGCACACCTGCACACACCTGTGACAAACCTGTCCATGACACACCTGTGACTCACCTGAGTAGCCGGTGAGGTCCATGGCCCTGTGACACACCTGGGACACACCTGTGACACACCTGTGACACGACCTGAGCACCACCTGGGCACACCTGTGCACACCTGAGCACACCTGAGCACACCTGGAGCACACCTGGAACACACCTGGGACACACCTGAGCACACCTGTTGCACACCTGAGCACACCTGGGACACACCTGAGCACACCTGCACACACCTGTGACAAACCTGTCCATGACACACCCTGTGACTCACCTGAGTAGCGGTGAGGTCCATGGCCCTGTGACACACCTGGGACACACCTGTGACACACCTGAGCACACCTGGGACACACCTGTGACACACCTGGGACACACCTGTGACACACCTGAGCACACCTGTGACACCTGTGCACACCTGAGCACACCTGTGACACACCTGTCCATGACACACCTGGGACACACCTGAGCACACCTGGGACACCTGTGCACACCTGAGCACACCTGAGCACACCTGGGACACACCTGAGCACACCTGTGACACACCTGGGACACACCTGAGCACACCTGAGCACACCTGTGACACACCTGTGACACACCTGTCCATGACACACCTGTGACACACCTGAGTTCACCTGAGCACACCTGAGCACACCTGGGACACACCTGAGCACACCTGGGACACACCTGGGACACACCTGAGCACACCTGAGCACACCTGTGACACACCTGAGCACACCTGAGTTCACCTGAGCACACCTTTGACACACCTGAGCACACCTGTGCACACCTGGGACACACCTGAGCACACCTGGGACACACCTGGGACACACCTGAGCACACCTGTGACTCACCTGAGCACACCTGAGTTCACCTGAGCACACCTGAGCACACCTGTGGCACACCTGAGACACACCTGTGACACACCTGAGCACACCTGAGCACACCTGAGCACACCAGGGACACACCTGTGACACACCTGAGCTCACCTGAGCACACCTGGGACACACCTGTGACACACCTGAGCACACCTGGGACACACCTGAGCACACCTGAGCACACCTGAGTTCACCTGAGCACACTTGAGCACACCTGTGACACACCTGAGCACACCTGGGACACACCTGGGACACACCTGGGACACACCTGAGCACACCTGGGACACACCTGGGACACACCTGGGACACACCTGAGCACACCTGAGCACACCTGGGACACACCTGGGACACACCTGAACACACCTGAGCTCACCTGTGACACACCTGTGACACACCTGTGACACACCTGAGCACACCTGTGACACACCTGAGCACACCTGAGCCACACCTGTGACACACCTGTGACACACCTGTGACTCACCTGAGTAGCCGGTGAGGTCCATGGCGCGCAGGTTGGAGGCGCGGATGACGGTGACCGTGAGGCGCCCGGCCGTGGGCAGGTAACAGAGAGAGAAATTCACCTCGCCCAGGTCGGCCTTCTCCTGTGGGTGGGACAGGTGAGGGGACAGGTGAGGGACAGGGACAGGTGAGGGGACAGGGACAGGGACAGGGACAGGTGAGGACAGGTGAGGGGACAGGGACAGGTAACAGAGGGAGAAATTCACCTCACCCAGGTCAGCCTTCTTCTGTGGGACAGGTGGGACAGGTGAGGGGACAGGTGAGGGGACAGGTGAGGGACAGGGACAAGTGAGGACAGGGAAGGGACAGGGACAGGGACAGGGACAGGGACAGGTGAGGGACAGGTGGGACAGGGACAGGTGAGGGACAGGGACAGGTGAGGACAGGTGAGCAGACAGGGACAGGAAACAGAGAGAGAAATTCACCTCCCCCAGGTCGGCCTTCTCCTGCAGGTGGGACAGGTGAGGGGACAGGTGAGAGACAGGTGAGGGGACAGGGACAGGTGAGGGACAGGGACAGGGACAGGGACAGGTGAGGGACAGGGTCAGGTGAGGACAGGTGGGACAGGGAAGGGACAGGGACAGGTGGGACAGGTGAGGGACAGGGACAGGGACAGGTGGGACAGGGACAGGTGGGACAGGGACAGGTGGGACAGGGACAGGTAACAGAGGGAGAAATTCACATCGCCCTGGTCGGCCTTCTCCTGTGGGTGGGACAGGTGAGGGACAGGTGAGGGACAGGGACAGGTGACGGGACACAGACAGGTGAGGGGACAGGAACAGGTGGGACAGGTGAGGGACAGGTGAGGGACAGGTGAGGGGACAGGGACAGGTGAGGACAGGTAGGACAGGTGAGGGGACAGGGACAGGTGAAACAGGTGGAACAGGGACAGGTAACAGAGAGAGAAATTCACCTCGCCCAGGTCGGCCTTCTCCTGCAGGTGGGACAGGTGAGAGACAGGTGAGGGACAGGGACAGGTGAGGGGGACAGGGACAGGTGGGACAGGTGAGGGGACAGGGACAGGTGAGAGACAAGGACAGGGACAGGTGAGAGACAGGTGAGGGGACAGGGACAGGTAACACAGAGAGAAATTCACCTCGCCCTGGTCGGCCTTCTCCTGTGGGTGGGACAGGTGAGGGACAGGGACAGGGACAGGTGGGACAGGGACAGGTGGGACAGGTGAGGGGACAGGTGAGGGGACAGGGACAGGAGGGACAGGTGAGCTCAGGTGGGACAGGTGGGACAGGTGAGCAGACAGGGACAGGGACAGGTGGGACAGGTGACGGGACAGGGACAGGTGAGAGAGGTGGGACAGGGACAGGTAACAGAGAGAGAAATTCACCTCGCCCTGGTCGGCCTTCTCCTGTGGGACAGGTGGGACAGGTGAGAGACAGGTGAGGGACAGGTGAGCTCAGGTGGGACAGGTGAGGGGACAGTTGAGCTCAGGTGGCACAGGAACAAGTGAGGGACAGGTGAGCACAGGTGACAGGCAGTGACAGGTGAGGGACAGGGACAGGTGCCATCCTCCAGGTGGGCACCTTGGATCACCATCTCCAGAAGGTTCTCCTGCACCATTTACCCCATGAATTTTGGTTTTTTTTCTGGGATTTTTTAGGAGTTTTGGGATCTTTTTGGGGCTCCCCACCATTTCATTGTCCACTCACCCCTGTCCCCTCCTGGATGTCCCTCTGGTGACCACCACTGGTGACCATCTCCAGAAGGTTCTCCTGCACCATTTACCCCATGAATTTTGGGTTTTTTTCTGGGATTTTTTAGGAGTTTTGGGCTCTTTTGGGGTTCCTCAAGATCTCATTGTCCACTCACCCCCGTCCCCTCCTGGATGTCCCTCTGGTGACCATCTGCAGAAGGTTCTCCTGCACCACCTTTCTCATGAACTTCTGGGGTTTTTTATGGTGGTTTTTTCTGGGATTTTTTCTGGGATTTTTTAGGAGTTTTGGGATCTTTTTGAGGTTCCCCATGGTCTCCTCAACTTCAACATTCACTCACCCCAGTGCCCTCCTGGATGTCCCTCTGGTGACCATCTTGGATCACCATCTCCAGAAGGTTCTCCTGCATCACCTCTCTCATCAACTTTTGAGGTTTTATCTGGGATTTTTTCTGGGATTTTTTCTGGGATTTTTTAGGAGTTTTGGGATCTTTTGGGGTTCCTCAGGATTTCATTGTCCACTCACCCCTGTGCCCTCCTGGATGTCCCTCTGGTGACCATCTCCAGAAGGTTCTCCTGCATCATCTCTCTCATCAACTTTTGAGGTTTTTTCTGGGATTTTTTCTGTGATTTTTTCTGGGATTTTTTCTGGGAATTTTTAGGAGTTTTGGGATCTTTTTGGGGCTCCCCACCATTCCATTGTCCACTCACCCCCCGTCCCCTCCTGGATGTCCCTCTGGTGACCATCTGCAGAAGGTTCTCCTGCACCATTTACCCCATGAATTTTGGGGTTTTTTCTGGGATCTTTGAGGAGTTTTGGGATCTTTCTGGGGTTCCCCAAGATTTCAATGTCCACTCACCCCCGTCCCCTCCTGGATGTCCCTCTGGTGGCCATCTTGGATCACCATCTCTAGAAGGTTCTCCAGCACCACCTCTCTCATCAACTTTTGGGTTTTTTGGGGGATCTTTTGGGGTTCCTCAAGATTCCATTGTCCACTCACCCCCGTCCCCTCCTGGATGTCCCTCTGGTGACCACCACTGGTGACCATCTCTAGAACGTTCTCCAGCACCATTTACCCCATGAATTTTGGGTTTTTTTGGGGGGATTTTTTAGGAGTTTTGGGATCTTTTTGGGGCTCCCCACCCTTCCATCGCCCACTCACCCCCGTCCCCTCCTGGATGTCCCTCTGGTGACCACCACTGGTGACCATCTCTAGAACGTTCTCCAGCACCATTTACCCCATGAATTTTGGGTTTTTTTCTGGGATCTTTTAGGAGTTTTGGGATCTTTTTGGGGCTCCCCACCATTCCATCGTCCACTCACCCCTGTCCCCTCCTGGACGTCCCTCTGGTGAGCACCACTGGTGACCATCTCCAGAAGGTTCTCCATTTACCCCATTACCTTTTGAGGTTTTTTCTGGGATTTTTTCTGGGATTTTTTCTGGGATTTTTTCTGGGATTTTTTAGGAGTTTTGGGATCTTTTGGGGTTCCTCAAGATTTCATTGTCCACTCACCCCCGTGCCCTCCTGGATGTCCCTCTGGTGACCATCTCCAGAAGGTTCTCCTGCACCATTTACCCCATGAATTTTGGGTTTTTTGGGGGATTTTTTAGGAGTTTTGGGATCTTTTTGGGATTCCTCATGGTTCCCCAAGATTCCGGTGTCCACTCACCCCCGTGCCCTCCTGGATGTCCCTCTGGTGACCATCTGCAGAAGGTTCTCCTGCACCACCTCTCTCATCACCTTTTGAGGTTTTTTCTGGGTTTTTTTTCTGGGATTTTTTCTGGGATTTTTTCTGGGATTTTTTAGGAGTTTTGGGCTCTTTTGGGGTTCCTCAAGATCTCATTGTCCACTCACCCCCGTCCCCTCCTGGATGTCCCTCTGGTGACCATCTCCAGAAGGTTCTCTTGCATCACCTCTCTCATCAACTTTTGAGGTTTTTTCTGGGATTTTTTCTGGGATTTTTTCTGGGATTTTTTAGGAGTTTGGGGATCTTTTTGGGGCTCCCCACCATTCCATTGTCCACTCACCCCCGTGCCCTCCTGGATGTCCCTCTGGTGACCACCACTGGTGACCATCTCCAGAACGTTCTCCTGCACCATTTACCCCATGAATTTTGGGTTTTTTGGGGGAATTTTTTAGGAGTTTTGGGCTCTTTTTGGGGCTCCCCACCATTCCATTGTCCACTCACCCCCGTCCCCTCCTGGATGTCCCTCTGGTGACCATCTCCAGAAGGTTCTCCTGCATCACCTCTCTCATCAACTTTTGAGTTTTATCTGGGGTATTTTTTTGGATCTTTGAGGAGTTTTGGGATCTTTTGGGGTTCCTCAAGATCTCATTGTCCACTCACCCCCGTCGCCTCCTGGATGTCCCTCTGGTGACCATCTCTAGAAGGTTCTCCTGCACCACCTTTCTCATGAACTTCTGGGTTTCTTTATGGGGTTTTTTGGGGGATCTTTTAGGAGTTTTGGGATCTTTTTGGGGCTCCCCACCATTCCATTGTCCACTCACCCCCATCCCCTCCTGGATGTCCCTCTGGTGACCATCTCCAGAAGGTTCTCCAGCACCATTTGCCCCATGAATTTTGGGGTTTTTTGGGGGATTTTTTAGGAGTTTTGGGATCTTTTTGAGGCTCCTCATGGGTTCCCCAAGACTCTGGTGTCCACTCACCCCCGTCCCCCTCCTGGATGTCCCTCTGGTGACCATCTCCAGAAAGGTTCTCCTGCACCACCTCTCTCATCACCTTTTGAGGTTTTATCTGGGATTTTTTCTGGGATTTTTTCTGGGATTTTTTCTGGGATTTTTTAGGAGTTTTGGGCTCTTTTGGGGTTCCTCAGGATTTCATTGTCCACTCACCCCCGTGCCCTCCTGGATGTCCCTCCAGATGGCCACCTCTAGAACGTTCTCCAACACCATTTACCCCATGAATTTTGGGTTTTTTTTCTGGGATCTTTGAGGAGTTTTGGGATCTTTCTGGGGCTCCTCATGGGTTCCCCAAGACTCCAGTGTCCACTCACCCCCGTGCCCTCCTGGATGTCCCTCTGGTGACCATCTTGGATCACCATCTCTAGAAGGTTCTCCAGCACCACCTCTCTCATCAGCTTTTGGTGTTTTTTTCTGAGGTTTTTCTGGGATTTTTTTTAGGAGTTTTGGGATCTTTTTGGGGCTCCCCACCATTCCATTGTCCACTCACCCCCGTGCCCTCCTGGATGTCCCTCTGGTGACCATCTCTAGAACGTTCTCCAGCACCATTTACCCCATGAATTTTGGGGTTTTTTGGGGGATTTTTTAGGAGTTTTGGGCTCTTTTGGGGCTCCCCACCATTCCATTGTCCACTCACCCCCGTGCCCTCCTGGATGTCCCTCTGGTGACCATCTCCAGAAAGTTCTCCTGCATCACCTCTCTCATCAACTCTTGAGTTTTTTTCTGGGATTTTTTCTGGGATTTTTTCTGGGATTTTTTCTGGGATTTTTTAGGAGTTTTGGGCTCTTTTTGGGGCTCCCCACCATTCCATTGTCCACTCACCCCCGTGCCCTCCTGGATGTCCCTCTGGTGACCATCTGCAGAAGGTTCTCCAGCACCACCTTTCTCATGAACTTCTGGGATTTTTTCTGGATTTTTTCTGGGATTTTTTCTGGGATTTTTAGGAGTTTTGGGATCTTTTAGGGGCTCCCCACCATTCCATCGTCCACTCACCCCCGTGCCCTCCTGGATGTCCCTCCAGATGGCCACCTCGGGCCGCGCCTCGGCCGCCTCCAGCAGGTTGTCCATCACCACCTGCCCGATGAGGTCGTGCCGCGAGAAGCGGTCGAAGTCGTAGACGCTGAAGTGCAGCCGCCGCGCCGGCAGCTCGGCGAAGGGCACCCCGAAGCTGAACGTCTCGTCCCACTCGGGGTTCAGCGTCCGGCGCAGCACCTTGGTCTGGAACTTCTTCTTGCGGTCGGGCAGCAGGTAGATCTTCACGTAGGGGTCCGAGAAGCCGTTGGAGTCCTTGGCCGGCAGGTCGCGGGCGCGCAGGACGCGCACCAGCAGCTGCTGCGAGCCGTACGAGTAGCGCAGGGACACCTGCAGGCGGCCGCACGGGGGGGACGCGGGGACGCCGGGGCCACCGGGGCCACCGCCGGGGCCACCGCGGGCGCCGCCCGGCTCGGGGGTCACCGGCCGGGCCGTAGAGCTCGGGCTGGATCTGGCCCAGGTGGGCGGGCGGCTCCTCGGGCACCGGCGGCAGCGACGAGCTGGGGGGACACGGAGGGGGGCGTTACTTTTGGGGTCACGGATTTGGGGCATTTGGGGGATTTGGGGTCACGGTTTTGGGGTCAGAGGTGGTTTTAGGGTTGGGGATTTGGGGTCAGAGATGGTTTTGGGGTTGGGTGTTTGGGATCAGAGATGGTTTTGGGGTGAAAGATTTGGGGTCAGAGATGGTTTTGGAGTGAAGGATTTGGGGGATTTAGGGGATTTGGGAAGGAGGATTTGGGGTTAGAGGTGGTTTTGGGGTCAGAGATGGTTTTGGGGTGGAGGATTTGGGGGATTTGGGGTCAGAGGTGGATTTGGGAAGGAGGATTTGGGGTCAGAGATGGTTTTGGGGTCAGAGATGGTTTTGGGGTCACACATTTGGGGGATTTGGGGTCAGAGATGGTTTTTGGGATGGAGGATTTGTGGTCAGTGTTGGCTTTGGGGTGGAGGATTTGGGGTCAGAGATGGTTTTGGGATGGGGGATTTGGGGGATTTGGGGTGGAGGATTTGGGGTCAGAGATGGTTTTGGGGTGGAGGATTTGGGGTCAGAGACATTTTGGGGTGAGGGATTTGGGGTCAAAGACATTTTGGGGTGAAGGATTTGGGGTCAGAGATGGTTTTGGGAGGAAGGATTTGGGGGATTTGGGAAGGAGGATTTGGGGTCAGAGATGGTTTTGGGATGGAGGATTTGGGGTCAGATATGGTTTTGGGGTCAGATTTGGGGGATTTGGGGTGGAGGATTTGGGGTCAGAGATGGTTTTGGGGTGGAGGATTTGGGGGATTTGGGGGATTTGGGGTCATCGTTTTGGGGTCAGAGATGGTTTTGGGATGGAGGATTTGGGGTCAGAGATGGTTTTCGGGTTGGGTGTTTGGGGTCAGAGATGGTTTTGGGGTGAGGGATTTGGGGTCAGAGATGGTTTTGGAGTCACGGGTTTGGGGGATTTGGGGGGTTTGGGGAGGAGGATTTGGGGGTTAGAGAAGCTTTTGCGGTCAGGATTTGGGGTGGTTAGAGAAGCTTTTGCGGTCAGGATTTGGGTCAAGGATTTGGGGTCACAGAACGTTTTTGGGATGGAGGATTTGGGGTTAAACGACTCTTTTGGGATGGAGGATTTGGGGTTACGGATGGTTTTGGGGTCAGGATTTGGGGATATAGAGAAGGTTTTGGGGTCACGGAATTGGGGTTAAGGATGGTTTTTTGGGATGGGGATTTGGGGGATTTGGGGTTAGAGATGGTTTTGTGGTGGAGCATTTGGGTCAGAGATGGTTTTGGGGTCGCAGATTTGGGGGATTTGGGGTCATGGTTTTGGGGTCAGAGATGGTTTTGGGGTTGGGAATTTGGGGTCCGAGACGCTTTTGGGGTGGAGGATTTGGGGGATTTGGGGGATTTGGGGTCAGAGATGGTTTTGGGATGGAGGATTTGGGGTTAAGGATGGTTTTTGGGGTGAGGGATTTGGGGGATTTGGGAAGGATTTGGGGTCAGACACTTCCCCTTTCCCACCCCGCCCTCCTCTCCCTGTCCCCTCAATTGTCTCCACGTCCCCCCCCCAATGTCCCCATTATCCCCACATGTCCCCAAATGTCCCCCAAATGTCCCCAAATGTCCCCAAACGTCCCAAAATGTCCCCCCGTTCCCAAATCACCCCAAATGTCCCATTGTCCCCAATGCCCCCAAATGTCCCCAACCCCCCAATGACCCCAAATGTCCCCAATGTTCCAAATGTCCCCAACGCCCCAAAATGTCCCCAAAGTCCCCCAGATGTCCTCATTGTATCCAATGTCCCCAAATGCTCCCCCTGTTCCCAAATCACCCCAAATGTCCCCAATGTCCCCAAAATGTCCCCAAAGTCCCCAAACCCCCCAAATGTCCCCAAACGCCCCAAAATGTTCCCAATGTCCCAAATGCCCCCAAATGCCCCAAAATGCCCCCAAAGTCCCCAAATGTCCCCAATATCCCCAACCCTCCCAAATTTCCCCCAAATGTCCCCCAACCCCCACAAAGTCCCCAATGTCCAAAATGTCCCCCAACCCCCCAATGTCCCCAAATGTCCCCAACCCTCCCAAATGTCCCCAGTGTCCCCAAATGTCCCCAACTCCCCAATGTCCCCAAAGTCCCCAAAATGTCCCCAAATGTCCCCAACCCCCCAATGATCCCAAATGTCCCCAATGTCCCCAATCCTCCCAATGTCCCCAATGTCCCCAAATGCCCCAAAACGTCCCCAAAGTCCCCCAGATGTCCTCATTGTATCCAATGTCCCAAATGTCCCCCCTGTTCCCAAATTTCCCCAAATGTCCCCAAATGTCCCCAATGTCCCCGAAGTCCCCAAATGTCCCCAATCCCCCCCAATGTCTCCAAATGTCCCCAATGTCCCAAATGTCCCCAAATGCCCCAAAATGTCCCCAGATGTCCCCAATCCCTCCCATGTCCCCCAAATGTCCCCCAAATGTCCCCAACCCCCCCCAAACGTCCCAATATTCCCCAAATGTCCCCAACCCCCCACAAAGTCCCCAATGTCCCAAATGTCCCCAAGACGCCCCAAAATGTCCCCAAAGTCCCCAAATGTCCCCAACTGTCCCCAAATGGCCCCAATGTCCCCAACCCCCCAATGATCCCAAATGTCCCCAATGTCCCCAAATGTCCCCAACCCCCCAAAATGTCCCAAAATGTCCCCAAAAATGTCCCCAAATGTCCCCAAACGCCCCCAACCCCCCCACCCCCCCGCCCTTACCTGCCGCCCATCCCCCCCCCGAGCTGCTGCGAGGGGACGCCGGGCGCCCCCCCCGCCCCTCCCTCCACCGTCCCCCCCAAACTCGGGGGGTCCCGGGGGGGGTCCCGAGCCGGGGAGGGGGAGGGGCGGCGGGAGGGGCGGGGCCAAGCCCCGGGACCCCGCCCCCATCTCGGGGCAGGGCCCCATGTCCAGGTAGCAGCGCTCGGGGGGGGGCTCGGGGGGGTCCCCCCGGTCGGGCAGGGGGTCCCCGAAAGGGCCCGGAGCCCCCCCCCACCCCCCCCCAGGCCTTGGGGGGAGGTCTTTCCTCGGGGGGACCCCCCCCGGGACCCCCCTTGTGGCGCCAGGGGACCCAGCAGAGCTTCCAGGAGACGAAGAGGGAGACGCCGAGCAGGACCAGGCCGCAGAAGGTGACGATGACGGAGAGCAGCGACACCGACACCTCTGGGGGGTGGGAAAATCACCCAAAATCAACCAAAATCACCCAAAATTATCAAAAATAACCAGAAAAATCCAGCCAGGATTGACCAAAATCCACCCAGAACAGGCCCCAAAACACCCCCAGCAGGACCAGGCCGCAGAAGGTGACGATGACGGAGAGCAGCGACACCGACACCTCTGGGGGGGGAAAATCACGCCAAAATTAACTAAAATCATGCAAAATTAACCAAAATCACCCAAAATTATCAAAAATCACCCAAAAAATCCATCCAGAATTGACCAAAATCCAGCCAGGATTGACCAAAATCCAGCCAGGATCCACCCAAATCCCAACCCCAGCAGGACCAGGCCGCAGGAGGGGAAATGATGGAGAGCAGCGACACCGACACCTCTGGGGGACAAAATAACCCAAAATCAACCAAAATCACCCAAAATTCATCAATATCCCCTCAAAATTAACAAAAATCTACGCAAAATACCAAAAAAATTCCACCCAGAATTCACCAGAAATCCACACAACACCCCCAGCAGGACCAGGCCGCAGGAGGTGGCGATGACGGAGAGCAGCGACACCGACACCTCTGGGAGGGACAAAATTAACCAAAATCAACCAAAATCACCCAAAATTCACAAAAATCACCCAAAATTATCAAAAATCACGCAAAAAATCCAGCCAGAATTGACCAAAATCCATCCAGAATTGACCAAAATGCACCCAAACCCCTCAGGATGCCACCCCCAGCAGGACCAGGCCGCAGAAGGTGACGATGACGGAGAGCAGCGACACCGACACCTCTGGGGGGGAAAATCACCCAAAATGAACAAAATCCAGAAAAAATCCACCCAAAAATCACAAAAATAACCAGAAAAATCCAGCCAGGATTGACCAAAATCCACCCAAACCCCTCAGGGTGTCACCCCCAGCAGGACCCAGGCCACAGGAGGGGAAATGATGGAGAGCAGCGACACCGACACCTCTGGCGGGGCAAAATCACCCAAAATTAACAAAAATCACGCAAAATTAACCAAAATCACCCAAAATTCACAAAAATAACCAGAAAAATCCAGCCAGGATTGACCAAAATCCAGCGATGACAAAGAGCAGAGACACCGACACCTCTGGGGAGGACAAAATAATCTAAAATATACCAAAATCACCCAAAATTAACCAAAATCACCCAAAATTATCAAAAATAACCAGAAAAATCCACCCAGAATTGACCAAAATCCACCCAAACCCCTCAGGCTGTCACCCCCAGCAGGACCAGGCCGCAGAAGGTGACGATGACGGAGAGCAGCGACACCGACACCTCTGGGGGGGCAAAATCACCCAAAATCAACTGAAATCACCCAAAATTCACAAAAATCACCCAAAAAACCTGTCCAGGATTGACCAAAATCCACCCAGAACAGGCCCCAAACCCCCCAGCAGGACCAGGCCGCAGAAGGTGACGATGACGGAGAGCAGCGACACCGACACCTCTGGGGGGGCAAAATAATCCCAAAATGAACAAAATCACCCAAAATCCACCCAAAATTCACAAAAATCTACACAAAATCCAGAAAAATCCACTCAAAATTCACAAAAATCCACCCAGAATTGACCAAAATGCACCCAAACCCCTCACGGTGTCACCCCCAGCAGGACCAGGCCGCAGAAGGTGACGATGACAGAGAGCAGCGACACCGACACCTCTGGGGGGGACAAAATCACCCAAAATTAACAATAATCACCCAAAATTCATCAGTATCCCCTCAAAATTAACAAAAATCTACACAAAATACCAAAAAATTCCACCCAGAATTCACAGAAATCCACACAACACCCCCAGCAGGACCAGGCCGCAGGAGGTGACAATGACAGAGAGCAGCGACACCGACACCTCTGGGGGGGAAAATCACCCCAAAATCAACCAAATTCAACCCAAAATTAACCCAAAATTAACAAAAATCTACACAAAATCCGCAAAAATCCCCTCAAAAATCACAAAAATCCGCCCAGAATTGACCGAAATCCTCCCAAACCCCTGCAGGCCGAGAGCAGTGACAGCGACACCTCTGAGAGCGGGACAAAATCACCCAAAATTAACCAAAGTCACCCAAAATTAACCAAAATCACCAAAAACTTAACCCCAAATCCAGAAAAATCCGCCGAAAGTTTACAAAACTTCACAAAATTTCACCAAAATCCACCCAAAATTCACCCGAAATCCACCCAAAATCATCCGAATTCACAAAGATCCACCCAAAATCCACAAGCCACCCTAAATCACCCCGAATTCACCCAAAATTCACCCCAAATCCAACAAGATCCAGAACAACCACTCAAAATCACCAAAATCATCCAAAAATCCGCATAAATCCAGACAAATTTTACCTAAATTGAGCGAAATTAACTCAAAATCCGCCCAAATTCACCAAAATCCACCAAAAAAATAACGGTTTTTACAAAAATCCCATCGAAAATTCACCCAAATCCATCCAAACCCCCAAGGGTGCCACCCCCAGTAGCGACACCAACAGCCCCAAAATGAACCAAAATCACCCAAAATCAACAAAAGTTTTTAAAATCCCACAAAAAATCCGTTAAAAAACAACCCAAAACACACCAAATTTCACAGGAAATTCACAGAAATCCACTCAAAATCCACCCAAAATCACCAAAAATCTGCTCAAAATCCACCCAAAATCACCAAAAATCCACTCAAAATCCACCCAAATTCACAAAAACTCACTGTAAATCCACCCAAAATCAACCCAAAATCACCAAAATTCCACTCAAAATCCGCCCGAAATCCGCTCAAATTCACCCAAATTTACCCTAAACTGACGCAGATCCAACCAAATTCATCCGAATTCACCCAAAATCCTCCCAAATTCGCAAAAATCCACCCAAAATTCCCCCCAAAGGGACTCAACAGCGCTGGGGGGGGAGGGGGGGAAGGGGAAAATTTGGGGGTCCCAAATTTGGGGGGGCACAGCCCAGGTGTGCCCAGGTGTGCCCAGGTCTGTGCCCAGGTGTGCCCAGGTGTGTTCACACCTATCCCCAGGTGTGCCCAGCTGTGCCCAGGTGTGTCCATGCCCATCTCAGGTGTGCCCAGCTGTGCCCAGGTGCAACCCTGGTATTGCCAGGTGTGCCCAGGTGTGCCCAGGTGTACCCAGGTGCGCCCAGGTGCCTGTATCAGCAGGTCGGGGGCGCCTGCGGTGCCGCAGCAGGTGTGCCCAGGTGTGTGCCCAGGTGTGTGCCCGGGTGTGTGCCCAGGTGTATCTCAGTGTAACCCAGGTGTGCCCAGGTGTGCCCAGGTGTGCCCAGGTGTGCCCAGGTGCACTGTACCTGTACCCAGGCATGCACAGGTGTGCTGAACCTGTCCCCAGGTGTGCCCAGGTGTGCCCAGGTGTGCTGTACCTGTCCCCAGGTGTGCCCCCAGCTGTGCCCAGGTGCACTGTACCCATCCCCAGGTGTACCCAGGTGTGCCCAGGTGTGTTACCTGTATCTGCCGGCCGCAGGTGCCCGCGGTGCCACAGCAGGTGTGTGCCCAGGTGTATCCAGGTGTAACCCAAGTGTGCCCAGGTGTGCCCAGGTGCAACCCAGATGTCCCCAGGTGTGCCCAGGTGTGCCCAGGTGTGCCCAGGTGCACTGTACCTGTCCCCAGGTGTGCCCAGGTGTAACACAGCTGTACCCAGGTGGCCCCAGGTGTGCCCAGGTGTGCCCAGGTGTGTGCCCAGGTGTGCCCAGGTGCGTTACCTGTATCTGCCGGCCGCGGGTGCCCGCGGTGCCGCAGCAGGTGTGTGCCCAGGTTTGCCCAGGTGTCCCCAGGTGTGCCCAGGTGTGCCCAGGTGTGCCCAGGTGTAACCCAGCTGTACCCAGGTGTCCCCAGGTGTGCCCAGGTGTGCCCAGGTGTGCCCAGGTGTGCTGTACCTGTGTCGGCCGGCCGCGGGTGCCCGCGGTGCCGCAGCAGGTCGGTGAACTCGAGGCACCGGGCGTGGGGCGGGCGGGCGCGGGGGGCGAAGCAGAGCTCGTGCACCAGGCGCAGCGCGCTGCGGCAAACGTCCTCCTCGTAGTCCCCGGACATGGCCTGGAAACGGGGCAAAAACACGGGAAATTGGGAAAAAACGGGTGGAAAATTGAGATTTTTGTGTTGCCTGGGTATCCTGAAAAAATGGGGAGATTTGGGGAAAGTATGGAGAAAATACAGATAAAATATGGATGACATCATGCAGGAAATGTCCTCCTCATAATCCCCGGACATGGCCTGAAAATGGGGCAAAACCGCGGGAAATTGGGAAAAAAACGGGTGGAAAATTGAGATTTTTGTGTTGCCCGGGTATCCTGAAAAAATGGGGGGAAAATGTGGAAATTTGGGAAAAATATGGAGAAAAGTACACAGGGATAAAATGGGATAAACGTCCTCCTCGTAGTCCCCGGACATGGCCTGGAAACGGGGCAAAACCACGGGAAATTGGGAAAAACGGGTGGAAAATTGAGATTTTTGGGATTTGTGGGTGTGGGGAAAAAATGGGGAAATTTGGAGAAAATATGGAGAAAATATGGATAAAATATGAACGAAATCCTGCAGGAAACGTCTTCCTTGTAGTCCCTGGACATGGCCTGGAAATGGGGCAAAACCACGGGAAATTGGGGGAAAAAATGGGTGGAAAAATGAGATTTTGGGGATTTCTGGGTGTGGGGAAAAAATGGGGAAATTTGGAGAAAATTTGGGGGAAATATGGATAAAAAATCCAGATAAATTGTGGGATAAATGTTCTCCTCGTTGTCCCCAGACATGGCCTGGAAACGGGGCAAAAACGCGGGAAATTGGGAAAAAACGGGTGGGAAAATCAGATTTTTGTGTTGCCCGTGTATCCTGAAAAAATGGGGAAATTTGGGGCAAGTATGGCCAAAATACAAATAAAATACACAGCGATAAAATGGGATAAACGTCCTCCTGGTAGTCCCCGGACATGGCCTGGAAAATGGTGGAAAAACACAGGAAATTGGGAAAAAATGGGCAGAAATTGGGAGTTTTGGGGATGCCCAGATATCCTGAAAAAATGGGGAAATTTGGGGAAAATATGGAGAAAATATGGATAAAATACAAGGTGATAAAATGGGATAAACGTCCTCCTCGTAGTCCCCAGACATGGCCTGGAAACGGGGCAAAAACGCGGGAAATTGGGAAAAAACGGGTGGAAAATTGAGATTTTTGGGATGCCCAGATATCCTGAAAAAATGGGGAAATTTGGAGAAAACTTGGGGGAAATATGGATAAAAAATTCGGATAAATTGTGGGATAAATGTTCTCCTCGTTGTCCCCGGACATGGCCTGGAAATGGGGCAAAAACGTGGGAAATT
>JBBFKN010000390.1:0-32262 GCA_039654755.1 Calcarius lapponicus | reverse complement strand
AATCCTGGAAAAAATTCCCACAAAAATCCCCCCAAATCCTGCAAAAATCCTGGGAAGAAATCCCCCAAAAATCCGGGAAAATCCCACAAAAATGGGATTATTTGGGGGGGAAATCCTAAAAAATAATCTGGGGTGGGAATCTTAAAAATTCCTACAAAAATTCCCGAAAAAATCCTGTGAAAATGTGAGAAATTCCGCAAAATTTCGGTGAAAATCCACCCCAAATCCTGGGAAAATCTCCACAGAAAAGCTGGAAAAAAATTCCCACAAAAATTCTGGGAAATCCCCCAAAAATCCCCACAAAAATCCTGGGAAATCCCCCCAAAATCCCCACAAAAATCCTGGGAAAAGTCCCGACAAAAATGCTGGAAAAATCTCCACAAAAATGCTGGAAAAAATTCCCACAAAAATCCCCCCAAATCCTGCAAAAATCCTGAAAAAAAATCCTCAAAAAATCCGGGAAAATCCCACAAAATGGGATTATTTGGGGGGGGAAATCCTAAAAAAATAATCTTGGGGTGGAAATCTTAAAAATTCCTACAAAAATTCCGAAAAATTCCTGTGAAAATGTGAGAAATTCCGCAAAATTTCGGTGAAAAATCCCCCCCAAATCCTGGGAAAATCTCCACAGAAAAGCTGGGAAAAATCCCCCAAAAATCCCCACAAAAATCCTGGGAGAAGTCGCTACAAAAATCCTGGAAAATTCCCACAAAAATTCCCCCCAAAATCCTGGAAAAAAATTCCCACAAAAATCCCCCAAAATCCTGCAAAAATCCTGGGAAAAAATCCCCCCAAAATCCGGGGGAAATCCCACAAAAATCCCCCCAAAAAATCCTGGAAACTCCTGGAAAATCTCCACAAAAATGCTGGAAAAATCTTGCAAAAATCCTGGGAAAAGTCCCCTCAAAAATCCTGGAAAAAAATCCCACAAAAATCCTGGGAAAATCCCCACAAAAATCCCCCCAAATCTGCAAAAATTCCATCAAAAATCCTGGAAAAAACCCTGCAAACATCCCACAAAAATCCTGCACCGAATTCCCGCAAAAATCCCCCCAAAAATCTGGGAAAAATGGGGACTGGGGAGGTGGAAATCCTAAAAATTCCCAAAAAAAAGGTGAAAAATTCCCAAAAAATTTCTCTAAAAATCCCACAAAATTCCTGGAAAAATCCAGGAAACATCCCCCAAAATTGCCCCAAACCACTCCAAAATCTCTCCAAAATTGCCCAAAAAAACCCCAAAACCCTCCCTGAGCCCAAATCCTCCCAAAAAACCCCAAAAAATCCCCAAAAATCCCCAAAAAACCCCAAAATTTGGGGCACTCACTGGCGCAGGAGCTGCCTCCCCTCCTTCCAGGCTCCCTCGAGCTCCACGGGGCCGTTGGACACTGGGGGGGAAATGAGGGTGAGGAAACCCCAAAAATCCCCCAAAATCCCCCAAAATAATCCCAAACAAGCCCAAAAATAGCAAAAAGAAAATCCAAAATTACCACAAAACCACCCCAAAACCAACCCCAAAATAACCCCAAAACCAGCCCAAAAATACCCCAAAAATCAACCCCAAAACCCCCTAAAAATACCATAAAACCACCCCAAAACCAACCCCAAAACCACCCCAAAACCAACCCCAAAATAACCCAAAACCACCCCAAAAATACCCCAAAAATAACCTCAAGATATCCCAAAACCAGCCCCAAAATAACCCCAAAATACCCCCAAACCAGCCCCAAAAATACCCCCAATCCACCCCAAAACCAGCCCAAAAAAATACCCCCAAAATCAACCCCAAGACCAACTCAAAAAATATCTCAAAACCAACTCAAAAATATCCCAAAATACCTGAAAAGCACCTCAAAAATATCCCCCCAAAAATACCCCAAAACCTCCCCAAAACCACCCCTAAATCAACCCCAAAACCACCCCAAAACCAACCCAGAAACACCCTAAAAATCCCCTAAAACAACCCCAAAAACCCAAAAAAATAACCTCAAAATACCCAAAACCAGCCCAGAAAAAAAACCCAAAATCAATACCCCCAAAACCATGCCAAAAACCAACCTAGAAACACCCCAAAAATACCCCCAAAAAAACCCTAAAATAAACCACCAAATACCCCAAAAATAACCCCCAAACCAGCCCCAAAATCCCCCAAAATCTACCCCAAAATCAACCCCAAAACCATCCAAAAATGCCCCAAAAAAACCCCAAATCCCCCCCAAAAAACCCCAAAATCCCCAGAAAAGAAACAAACAAAAACCCCAAAATCCCCCAAACAATTCCCCCCTAAAAACCCCCCAAAATCCCCCCAAAAAACCCCAAACCTGCCCCAAAAATCGCCCCCAAAAAACCAAAATCCCCCCAAAAACCCCAAACAAATCCTCCAAAAACCCAAAATCCCCGGAAAATAAACACAGAACCCAAAATCCCCCCAAAATCCCCAAAATCCCAAAAAAAACCCCAAAAAAATCCCCAACCTCCCCTAAAAAACCCCAAAATTCCCAGAAAAGAAACCCCCAAAACCCCAAAATCCCCCCCAAAAAACCCCCAAAATCCCCCCAAAAACCCCCAAAATCCCCCCAAAAAACCCCAAACCTGCCCCAAAATCCCCCCCAAAAAAACCAAAATCCCCCCAAAAACCCAAACAAATCCTCCAAAAACCCCAAAATCCCCGGAAAAGAAACGCAGAACCCAAAATCCCCCCCAAATCCCCCCAAAAACCCCCAAAAATCCCCCAACCCCCCTAAAAAACCCCAAAATTCCCAGAAAAGAAACCCCCAAAACCCCAAAATCCCCCCCAAAAAAACCCCAAATTTCCCCCCCAAAAACCCCTGAAATTCCCCCAAAATCCCCCCAAAATCCCCAAAAAACCAAAATCCCCCCCAAAAACCCCCAAACAAATCCTCCAAAAACCCCAAAATCCCAGAAAAGAAAACCCCCCAAACCCCAAAATCCCCCCCAAAAAAACCCAAATTCCCCCCCAAAAACCCCTGAAATTCCCCCAAAAAACCCCAAAATCCCCAAAAAAATCCCAAAATTCCCCCAAAATCCCCAAATTTTGGGTCTCACCCGGCTCCTCCGGGCGCTTCTCTCCCCCCCCCGGCGCCGCCTCCGTCCCGAATTTCAGTTTGTGGTAACTTGGACCTGGGAGGGCAAAATTTGGGGGGATTTTTGGGGCTTTTTGGGGTTTTTAGGGGGGTTTGGGGTTTTTAGGGGATTTTTTGGGGTGATTTTTGGAGGGGTTTGGGGTTGGGTTTTTAAGGTTTTTGGGGTATTTTGGGGTGATTTTTGGGTGATTTTGGGGTCTTGGAAATAATTTTGGAGGTTTTGGGGGATTTGGGGTCTTTGGGGGAAGGTTTGGGGTTTTTGGGGTGATTTTGGAGGGGTTTGGGGTGGGGTTTTGAAGGTTTGGGGCATTTTTGGGGTGAATTTTGCGAGTTTTTGGGGGACTTTGGGGGGATTTTGGGGTTTTTTGGGGGGGTTCTGGGGCAGGATTTGAAGTTTTTAGGAATTTTTTGGGGGGGATTTTTGAGGTTTTTGGGGGGGGTTTGAAGATTTCGGGGTTTTTGGGATGATTGTTGAGGTTTTAGGGGTGGGTTTGTGAAGATTTTGGGGTTTTGGGGGTGGTTTTTGAGGTTTTTTGGGGTGGATATTTAAGATTTTTGGGGTTTTGGGGGTGATTTTTGAGGGTTTTGGGGTGGGTATTTAAGATATTTGGGATTTTGGGGGTGGTTTGTTGAGGTTTTTTGGGGTGGGTTTTTGAAGATTTCAGATTTTGGGGATGATTTTTGAGGGTTTTGGGGTGGATAATTTAAGATTTCGGGATTTTGGGGATGATTGTTGAGGTTTTTGGGGTGTGGTTTTTGAAGATTTCGGGGTTTTGTGGGATGATTTTTGAGGTTTTTGGGGTGGGTATTTAAGATTTCGGGATTTTGGGGATAATTTTTGAGGTTTTTGGGGTGGGTATTTAAGATTTTGGGATTTTGGGGGTGATTGTTGAGGTTTTTGGGGTGGGTATTTAAGATTTTGGAATTTTGGGGATGATTTTTAGGATTTTTTTAGGATTTTTGGAGATTTTTTTGGGTTTTTTCCCCCCCACCTCTCCTGCTTGAGGGCGAACTCCAACATCCGGATCCGCCGCACCAGGTCCAGCTTGAGGCTCTCCTGGCCCTGGCGCTCGCCCTGCAGGAACGCCACCCTGCGCCTTGGGGACACCAAAGGGGGACATTGGGGACATTGGGGACACTGGGGACATCAGGGACATTGGGGACATCAGGGACACCAAGGGACATTGGGGACATCAGGGACACTGGGGACATCAGGGACATTGGGGACACTCAGGGACATTGGGGGACATCGGGGACATCAGGGACATTGGGGGCATTGTGGACATTGGGGACACTCAGGTCCCTGAGGCTCTCCTGGCGCTCGCCCCGCAGGAACAGCACCTGTGCCTTGGGGACAGTGGGGACATCAGGGGGACATCAGGGACATTGGGGACAGTGGGGACATTGGGGACACTCAGGGTTCTTGGGGACATTGGGACACCCATGGACATTGGGGACATCGGGGACATTGGGGACACTCAGGTCCTGAGGCTCTCCTGGCGCTCGCCCTGCAGGAACAGCATCTGTGCCTTGGGGACAATCAGAGGGGACATTGGGGACACTCAGGTCCTTGGGGACATTTGGGGACATCAGGCGGACACAGGACACCCAGGACATTGGGGATACTCAGGGACATTGGGGACATTGGGGACATCAGGGACACTGGGGACACTCAGGGACATTGGGGACACTCAGGGACATTGGGGACACTCAGGGACATTGGGGACATTGGGGACACTCAGGTCCCTGAGGCTCTCCTGGTGCTCGCCCTGCAGGAACAGCACCTGTGCCTTGGGGACATTGGGGACATCAGAGGGGACATTGGGGACATTGGGGACACTCAGGGTCCTTGGGGACATCAGGGACATTGGGGACACTCAGGGTCCTTGGGGACCATCGGGGACATTGGGGGACACTCAGGTCCCTGAGGCTCTCCTGGCGCTCGCCCTGCAGGAACGCCACCTGCACCTTGGGACACCAAAAGGGACATTGGGGACATCAGGGACATCTGGGGGTCCACAGGACACCCAGGGACATCGGGGACAATTGGGGACACTCAGGGGTCCTTGGGGACATTGGGGGACATTGGGGACACTCAGGTCCCTGAGGCTCTCCTGGCCCTGGCCGCTCGCCCTGCAGGAATGGCACCTGTGCCTTGGGGACACCAAAGGGGACATTGGGGACACCCAGGGGACACAGGACACCCAGGGACATTGGGGGACCATTGGGGACATCAGGGGACATTGGGGACATTGGGGACACTCTGGTCCCTGAGGCTCTCCTGGCGCTCACCCCTGCAGGAACGCCACTGCGCCTTGGGGACACCAAAAGGGACATTGGGGGACACTCAGGGACATTGGGGGTCACAGGACACCCAGGGACATTGGGGACATTGGGGACATTGGGGACATTGGGGACACTCAGGTCCCTGAGGCCCTCCAGGCGCTCGCCCTGCAGGAACGGCACCTGTGACCTTGGGGACATCGGGGACATCAGGGACACCAGGGGACACCCATGGACATTGGGGACATTGGGGACATTGGGGACACTCAGGTCCCTGAGGCTCTCCTGGTGCTCGCCCTGCAGGAATGGCACCTGCGCCTTGGGGGACATTGGGGACATTGGGGACACTGGGACATTTGGGGACACTCAGGGTCCTTGGGGACATTGGGGACATCAGGGGGACACAGGACACCCAGGGACATCGGGACACTCAGGTCCCTGAGGCTCTCCTGGCGCTCGCCCTGCAGGAATATGGTCACCTGTGCCTTGGGGACACCAAAGGGGACATTGGGGGACACTGGGGACATCGGGGACATCGGGGACATTGGGACATTGGGGACATTGGGGACACTGGGGACATCGGGGACATTGGGGACATTGGGGACACTCAGGTCCCTGAAGCTCTCCTGGTGCTTGCCCCTGCAGGAATGGCACCTGCGTCCTTGGGGACATTGGGGACATCAGAGGGGACATCAGGGGACATTGGGGACATTGGGGACAGTGGGGACATTGGGGACATTGGGGATATCTGGGGACATTGGGGACATTGGGGACCTTGGGGACACCCAGGGACATCGGGGACATCGGGGACATTGGGGACACTCAGGGACATTGGGGACATCGGGGCCATCAGGGACATTGGGGACATTGGGGACATTGGGGACACTCAGGTCCCTGAGGCTCTCCTGGCGCTCGCCCTGCAGGAACAGCACTGTGCCTTGGGGACAGTGGGGACAATCAGGGGGACATCAGGGACATTTGGGGACATCAGGGACATTGGGGACAGTGGGGACATTGGGGACACTCAGGGACATCAGGGACATTGGGGACACTCAGGTCCCTGAGGCTCTCCTGGCGCTCGCCCTGCAGGAACGGCACCTGCGCCTTGGGGACATTGGGGACATCAGAGGGGGACATTGGGGACACTCAGGGACATCAGGGACATTGGGGACACTCAGGTCCCTGAGGCTCTCCTGGCGCTCGCCCTGCAGGACGGCACCTGCGCCTTGGGGACATTGGGGACATCAGAGGGGACATTGGGGACACTCAGGGACATTGGGGACATCGGGGACATCAGGGACATCGGGGACATCAGGGACATCAGGGGACATTGGGGACATTGGGGACATTGGGGTACATCAGGGACATTGGGGACATTGGGGACACTCAGGTCCCTGAGGCTCTCCGGCCCTGGTGCTCGCCTTGCAGGAACGCCACCTGTGCCTTGGGGACATTGGGGACACTCAGGGACATTGGGGACATCAGGGACACCCAGGGACTCTTGGGGACACCCAGAGAATGTCCCCAACCCTGGGGGTGACAAAGAGGCGACACTGAGGGGGGTTTCAACAATAACCCCTCCCAGTGTCCCCAGTGCCATCCCAGTGCCATCCCCGGTGTCCCCCAGTGCCCATCCCAGCGTCCATCCCAGTGTCCCCAGTGTCCCCTCCCAGTGTCTCAAGTGCCATCCCAGTATCCCCAGTACCATCCCAGTATCCCCAGTGCCATCCCAGTGTCCCCAGTGCCCATCCCAGTGTACCCAGTGCCATCCCAGTGCCCATCCCAGTATCCCCAGGGCCAACCCAGTGCCCTCCCCAATATACCCAGTGCCCATCCCAGTGTCCATCCCAGTATCCCCACTGTCCATCCCAGTATCTCCAGTGCCATCCCAGTGTCCCCAGTGCCCCATCCCAGTGTCCCCAGTGCCATCCCGGTGTCCCCAGTGCCATCCCGGTGTCCCCAGTGTCCACCCCAGTGTCCCCAGTGCCATCCCAGTGTCCATCCCAGTATCCCCAGTACCATCCCAGTGACCATCCCACTGTCCCCAGTGCCATCCCAGTATCCCCAGTACCACCCCAGGGGTCTCCAGTACCATCCCAGTGCCCATCCCAGTTACCATCCCAGTATCCCCAGTACCATCCCAGTGTCTCCAGTACCCATCCGATAGTCCATCCCAGTATCCCCAGTGCCCTCCCAGTATCCCCAGTGGCCATCCCAGTGCCATCCCGAGTATCCCCAGTGCCCATCCCAGTATCCATCCCAGTATCCCCAGTGCCCATCCAGTGTCCCAGTGCCATCCCAGTGTCCATCCCAGTGTCCATCCCCAGTTCCCCCAGTGCCATCCCAGTGTCCATCCCAGTATCCCCGGTGCCCATCCCAGTGCCCATCCCAGTATCACCCGGTGCCCATCCCAGTGCCCATACCCAGTATCCCCAGTGCCATCCCAGTGTCCCCAGTGCCATCCCCGTGCCATCCCAGTGTCCCCAGTGCCATCCCAGTGCCATCCCAGTATCCCCCAGTGCCATCCCAGTGCCATCCCCAGTGTCCCCAGTGCCATCCCAGTGCCATCCCCTGTATCCCCAGTACCCATCCCAGTGCCATCCCAGTGTGCCCAGTGCCCATCGTAGTACCACCCCCAGGGTCCCCAGTGCCCTCCCAGCGCCATCCCAGTCCCTCCCAGTATCGCCGGTACCGCGTCCCGGTGCCTCCCCCGCCCCCTCATCCCGGTGTCCCCAGTGCCATCCCATAACCCATCCCAGTATCCACAGTACCATCCCAGTATCCCCAGTGCCATCCCAGTACCAATCCCAGTATCCCCAGTGCCATCCCAGTGCCATCCCAGTGTCCCCAGTGCCCATCCCAGTGCCCATCCAGTATCCCCAGTACCACCCCAGGGTCTCCAGTAACATCCCAGTGCCCATTCCCAGTCCCATTCCAGTATCCCCAGTACCACCCCAGTATCCCCAGTGCCATCCCAGTGTCCCAGTGTCCATCCCAGTACCACCCCCAGAGTCCCCAGTGCCATCCCAGTATCTCCAGTGCCACCCCCAGTGTCCCCAGTACCATCCCAGTGTCTCCAGTACCCATCCCAGTGCCCATCCCAGTATCCCCAGTACCACCCCAGTATCCCCGAGTGCCATCCCAGTGTCCCCAGTGCCCATCGCAGTACCACCCCAGTGTCCCCAGTACCATCCCAGTCCCTCCCAGTATCGCCGGTACCGCGTCCCGGTGCCTCCCCCCGCCCCCTCCGCCGGTGTCCCCACCCCCTCCCCCGCCGCCCCGGCCGCCATTTCCTCCCAAGATGGCGCCAGCAGCGGCCACCCCACCCCGGTGACCCCCCGCTGTCCCCCTCCGGTGTCCCCTCAAGCGTCCCCATCCGCGTCCCCTCCGCCTCCCTCCCCGTCATGAGGGCAGCGCCGCCGGCCATTACCTGCAGCTCGGCCCTCTCCGCTTCCCAGCGGCCCTTTCTCCGCCTCGAACCGCGCCCCACTCGTGCTGGATGAAGTGCAGGATGCCCGGGCAGGCTGAGGCGGTTCGTGCCGCGGGCTCGGGGGCCCGGAAGCGGGGCCCGGAGCGGGGCCGGGAGCGGGGCCGGGGGGGCGGAGGTTCGGGCGGACCGGCGGAGCCCGCTCGGCCGCCATGGCGGCTGCCACAAAGGGAGCCACGGGCGGGCAGCGGCTTCCTGCCACAAAGGGAGCCGGAAAGGGGGCGGGGGCCAACGCGAAAGGGGCGGGGTCAACGCGAAAGGGGCGGGGCCGATGCGAAAAGGGGCGGGGCCAAGGGGAGGCCGCTGTTGCCGTGGGCAACGGGGGGGGGGGCTGTGAGGGGAATTTTGGGGTTTTTGGTTTTTTTTGGGGGCTTCTGGGAGATTTTGGGAGGGGGTTTTACGATTTTTCGGTAGAGTCTTTGGGACGTTAGAGGGGATTTTGGGGGTTTTTGAAGGGTTTTAGGGTTTTTCCCGGGGGTCTTTGGGGCGTTAAAAGGGATTTGGGGGGTTTTGGAGGGGTTTGGGGTTTTTCCCGGGGGTCTTTGGGGGGTTATAGGGGATTTTTGGGAGTTTATACAGAATTTTTGGGCAATTGTAGGGGATTTTTTGGGAGTTTTGGGTAAGTTTGGGGTTTTTTGGGGGGGGTCTTTGGAAGGTAGAGGGGATTTTTGGGGATTCTGAGAGTTTTGGGGGGGTCTATAGAGAACTTTGAGGGTTTTATTGAGGATTTTTGGGTTTTTTTTTGGTGGCTTTGTAAGGCTAGAGGGGATTTTGAGCGGTTTAGGAAATTTTTAGGGGCGCTCATTGGGGATTTATAGAGAATTTGGGGGATTTTAGGATTCTTTGTGGGGTTAGAGGAGATTTTGGGGGTTTTAAGATTTTTCCGGGAGTGTTTGGAAGACTGTGAGGGGATTTTGGGCGGTTTAGATTTTTAGGGGTGGCCACTGGGGACTTATAGGGGATTTTAGGGTTCTTTAGCGGGCTAGAGGAAATTTTGGGGGTTTTAGGACTTTTCGGGGGGGGTATTTGGAAGATTAGAGAGGATTTAATTACCGGGAATTAATTACCAAACCCCTCATTAACAATCCCATCTCCACAGCGCCACCGCGTGGTCACCTCCGGTATCGCCACCACCGAAGAACCGAGCGCAGCAACGCCTCCAAATTAACTAAAGAGCCAACCCATTAACTCATTAACCACTTAATTAACTCATTAACCAACCCACTAACTAGTTAGCCAACCCATTAACTCATTAACCAACCCATTAACTAATTAACCACTTAATTAATGAATTACTCACCCACACCATGAGAATCACCCCCTGCCAGGCCTCCCCGGCCACCACCATCACCCTCAACCTCCTCCTGAACTAATTAACCAACCCATTAACTCATTAACCACTTAATTAACGAATTACTCACCCACACCATGAGAATCAACCCCCTGCCAGGCCGCTCTGGCCGCCGCCATCGCCCTCAACCTCCTCCTGCTCCTCTGCTCCCGCCTGCTCCCCGCCGCGTCCCCTCAGTGCCACCACCCCCGGCGCGGCGCCGTCCCCGAGGGCGTCCCCGGCGTCACCGTCATCCTCCGCGACTTCGACGGCCCCGAGCACGACGTGGCCGCCACCGCCCGCTCCTTCTCCTCCCTTCCCGGCGTCGCCGTCCTGGTGGCCTCCGAGACGTCCCCGTACCCTCCGGTGCCGCTCCCGGCCGGCGTCGCCGTGCTGTCCCTGCGGCCGGAGCCTCACCGGCCGCCGCCGAGGCCGGAGCTGGCCGTGCGCACCCGCCACGTGGCCTTGGTGCCCGACGGCGCCCGCGCCGCGCCCGGCCTGCTCAGGCGCATGAGGGACGCGCTGGAAGCCGCCTCGGAGGATGGCGCCGTCAGGGTGGTGGCGGCGGCCGTGGGGCAGCGGCGGCCGCGCTGTTTGAGCTTGGAGGTGGACATCAAAGCGTGGACGGCGCGCTACGGCTACGCTGACCACCAGGGTGACCATCATGGTGACCACCATGGTGACCATCATGGTGACCAGCAGGGTGACCATCATGGTGACCATCATGGTGACCAGCAGGGTGACCATCATGGTGACCATCATGGTGACCACCAGGGTGACCATCATGGTGACCACCATGGTGACCATCATGGTGACCAGCAGGGTGACCATCATGGTGACCATCATGGTGACCAGCAGGGTGAGCGTTGTGGGGCTCTGGACGGCGCCCCGGCCGTGCTGCTCCTCCGCACCCGCGACCTCTTCGCGCTGCCCTTCCCGCTCGCCCGCCCCGTGCTCACCTCGCTGTCCCTCCAAGCCGCCGTGCGCGGCTGGCGCCTCCTCCTCCTCCCCGCCGCCTTCCCCTCATCCCCCGCGGCCTCCTCCGTCCCCTCACGCCCTTTGGAGAGCCCAGAGCGCTCTGGACGCCCAGCGCCGGGCGCTGCTGGAGAGCTTCGGCCTCAAGCTGGAGGTGCTGCCCGACGGCTCGCGGCGCTGGCACGGCTGCGCCAAGGACACGCCGCGCTGCTTCGGCACCGTGCGCCGCCAAACCCCCGAGTACCTGCTGGCCGGGCGCTGGACGCCGCCGTGCTGCCTGCGGGCTCTGCGCGTCACCGCCCGCCACGTCCTGGCGCAGCTGGAAGCTTCCGGAATCCGCCACTGGCTGGAGGGCGGCTCCCTCCTGGGCGCCGTGCGCCTCGGCGACATCATCCCCTGGGACTACGACGTGGACGTGGGGCTCTATCGCGAGGATGTCCCCAAATGTCGCTGGCTGGCACAGGTGGTGGCCTCGGGCGGGCCCGTGGAGGATCCTCAGGGGTTCCTCTGGGAGAAAGCGGCCGAGGGGGAATTTTTCCGGGTGCATTTCAGCCGCGCCAACCGGCTGCACGTGGACCTGTGGCCGTTCTACGTGCGGCCCGGCTCGGCCGTCATGACCAAGGACACGTGGCTGGGCCACCGGCAGGACGTGGAGTTCCCCGAGAGCTTGGTGGCGCCCCTGGGCACGGTGCCCTTCGCCGGGGTGCTGGCCAGGGCGCCCAACGACCCCCGCGCCTTCCTGGAGCTCAAATTTGGGCCCGGAGCCATCGAGAACCCCGAGTACCCCAACCCCGGCGTCAGGAGGTTGGCGCAGGACCTGGGCAATAAAACGGCACGGTGACGTCTGCCATTGTCCCCTGTGCCACCCTTGGGGTCCCTGGTACCATCTTTGGGTCCCTGTGCCACTTTACCTGGTCCTGGTGTCACCTCTGGGGTCCCAGTGCCATCCTTGGGGTCTCTGTGCCACCGCTGTGGTCACAATGTCACCTTTGGGGTACCTGTGCCACCCTCGGGGTCCCAGTGCCACCCCCAGAGCCATCGAGTGTCCCCCGAGTACCTCAACCCCAGGCCCAGGAGGTTGGCACAGGACGTGGGCAATAAAACGGCACGGTGACATCTGCCATTGTCCCCTGTGCCACCCTTGGGGTTCTAGGGTCACTTTTGGGGTCCCGGTGCCACCCCCAGAGCCATTGAGTGTCCCCCGAGTACCCCAACCCCGGCGTCAGGAGGTTGGCACAGGACGTGGGCAATGAAACCTCACGGTGACATCTGCCATTGTCCCCTGTGCCACCCTCGGGGTCCCAGTGTCACTTTTGGGGTCCCAGTGCCACCCCCAGAGCCATCGAGAACCCCGAGTACCCCAACCCCAGGCTCAGGAGGTTGGCGCAGGATGTGGGCAATAAAACGGCACGGTGACATCTGGGATTGTCCCCTGTGCCACCTTTGGGGTCCCAGTGCCACCCTTGGGGTTTCTGTGCCACCCCCAGAGCCATCGAGTGTCCCCAGAGTGCCCCAACCCCGGGCTCAGGAGGTTGGCACAGGACGTGGGCAATGAAACCCAACAGTGACACTGGTGGCATTTCTGTCACCCTTGGTGTTACCCTTGCAGTCCCTGTGCCACCTTTGGGGTCTCTGGTGCCACCTTTGGGGTCCCAGTGCCACTTTACCTGGTCCTGGTGCCATCTCTGGGGTCCCTGTGTCACCTTTGGGATCCCTGTGCCGCTTTCCCTGTCCCCGGTGCCACCCCAGGCCCAGGAGGTTGGCACAGGCCGTGGAGTTCCCCGAGAGCTTGGTGGCGCCCCTGGGCACGGTGCCCTTCGCCGGGGTGCTGGCCAGGGCGCCCAACGACCCCCGCGCCTTCCTGGAGCTCAAATTCGGGCCCGGAGCCATCGAGAACCCCGAGTGCCCCAACCCCGGCGTCAGGAGGTTGGCGCAGGATGTGGGGAATAAAACAGCACGGTGACATCTGCCATTGTCCCCTGTGCCACCCTTGGGGTCCCGGTGCCACCCCCAGAGCCATTGAGTGTCCCCAGGGTGCCCCAACCCCGGCGTCAGGAGGTTGGCACAGGACGTGGGCAATAAAACCCAACGGTGACATCTGGGATTGTCCCCTGTGCCACCCTTGGGGTCCCTGGTACCATCCTTGGGGTCCCTGTGCCACTTTACCTGGTCCTGGTGTCACCTTTGGGTCCCAGTGCCACCTGTGCGGTCCCCATTGTCACTTTTGGGGTCCCAGTGCCACCTTTGGGGTCCCAGTGCCACCTTTGGTGCCCTGTGCCATTTCTGAGGTCCCTCTGTCACTTTTGGGGTCCCTGTGCCACTTTACCTGGTCCTGGCATCACCCCTGCGGTCCCTGTGTCACCTTTGGGGTCCCGGTGCCACCCCCAGAGCCATCGAGTGTCCCCCGAGTGCCCCAACCCCGGCGTCAGGAGGTTGGCGCAGGACATGGGCAATAAAACCAAACGGTGACACTGGTGGCATTTGAGTCACACTTGGTTCCACCCTTGGTGTCCCAGTGCCACCCCCAGAGCCATCGAGTGTCCCCAGGGTGCCCCAACCCCGGCGTCAGGAGGTTGGCGCAGGACATGGGCAATAAAACCGCACGGTGACACTGGTGGCATTTCTGTCACCCTTGGTGTCAACCTTGGTGTCACCCTTGCAGTCCCTGTGCCACCTTTGGGGTCTCTGGTGCCACCTTTGGGGTCCCAGTGCCACTTTACCTGGTCCTGGTGCCATCTTGTGGATCCCTGTGCCACCTTTGGGATCCCTGTGTCACCCTTGGGATCCCTGTGTCACTTTCCCTGTCCCCGGTGCCACCCCAGGCTCAGGAGGTTGGCACAGGATGTGGGCAATAAAACCAAACGGTGACATCTGGGATTGTCCCCTGTGCCACCCTTGGGGTCTCTGTGTCACCTTTGTGGTCCCTGTACCACCCTTGGGGTCCCTGTGCCACCCCCAGAGCCATCGAGTGTCCCCAGGGTGCCCCAACCCAGCGTCAGGACGTTGGCACAGGACATGGGCAATAAAACAGCACGGTGACATCTGGGATTGTCCCCTGTGCCACCCTTGGGGTCTCTGTGCCACCCTTGGGGTCCCGGTGCCACCCTTGGGGTCACCCTTGGGATCCCCAAACCCCCAGGGTGCCCCAACCCCGGCGTCAGGAGGTTGGCACAGGACATGGGCAATAAAACCAAACGGTGACACTGGTGGCATTTGTGTCACACTTGGTGCCACCCTTGGTGTCCCAGTGCCACCCCCAGAGCCATCGAGTGTCCCCCGAGTGCCCCAACCCCGGCGTCAGGAGGTTGGCACAGGACCTGGGCAATAAAACCCAACGGTGACATCTGCCATTGTCCCCTGTGCCCCCTTGGGGTCCCGGTGCCACCCTTGGGGTCCCTGGTACCATCTCTGGGGCCCCTGTGCCACTTTACCTGGTCCTGGTGTCACCTTTGGGGTCCCTGTGCCACATTTGGGGTCCCAGTGCCATCCTTGGGGTCTCTGTGCCACCTCTGTGGTCACAATGTCACCTTTGGGGTTCCAGTGTCACCTTTGGGGTCCCGGTGCCACCCCCAGAGCCACTGAGTGTCCCCCGAGTGCCCCAACCCCGGGCTCAGGAGGTTGGCACACGACATGGGCAATAAAACTGCACAGTGACATCTGGCATTGTCCCCTGTGCCACCTTTGGGGTCCCTGGTACCATCTTTGGGGTCCCAGTGCCACTTTACCTGGTCCTGATGCCACTTTTGGGGTCCCTGTGTCACCTTTGGGGTCCCAGTGCCACCCCCAGAGCCATCGAGTGTCCCCCGAGTGCCCCAACCCCGGCGTCAGGAGGTTGGCACAGGATGTGGGCAATAAAACAGCACGGTGACATCTGGGATTGTCCCCTGTGCCACCCTTGGGGTCCTTGTGACACTTTTGGGGTCCCAGTGCCACCCTTGGGGTCACCCTTGGGATCCCCAAACCCCCAGGGTGCCCCAACCCCGGCGTCAGGAGGTTGGCACACGACATGGGCAATAAAACAGCACGGTGACATCTGGCATTGTCCCCTGTGCCACCTCTGGGGTCCTTGTGCCACTTTACCTGGTCCTGGCATCACCCCTGCGGTCCCTGTGTCACCTTTGGTGTCCCCAGTGCCACCTTTTGGGTCCCAGTGCCACCTTTGGGGTCCCCATTGTCACTTTTGGGGTCCCAGTGCCACCTTTGGGGTCCCAGTGCCACCTTTGGTGCCCTGTGTCATTTCTGAGGTCCCTCTGTCACTTTTGGGGTCCCTGTGCCACTTTACCTGGTCCTGGTATCATCCCTGGGGTCCCAGTGCCACCTTTGGTGTCCCCAGTGCCACCTTTGGGGTCTCTGTGCCACCCTTGGGGTTCCAGTGTCATCTTTGGGGTCCCGGTGCCACCCCCAGAGCCATCGAGTGTCCCCAGGGTGCCCCAACCCTGGGCTCAGGAGGTTGGCACAGGACGTGGGCAATAAAACCAAACGGTGACATCTGGGATTGTCCCCTGTGCCACCCTTGGGGTCCCAGTGCCATCCTTGGGGCCCCGGTGTCACCTTTGGTGTCCCCAGTGCCACCTTTGGGGTCCCAGTGTCACTTTTGGTGTCCCAGTGCCACCCCCAGAGCCATCGAGTGTCCCCCGAGTGCCCCAACCCCGGCGTCAGGAGGTTGGCACAGGACGTGGGCAATAAAACGGCACGGTGACATCTGGGATTGTCCCCTGTGCCACCTTTGGGGTCCCTGTGCCACCTTTGGGGTCCCTGGTACCATCTTTGGGGTCTCTGTGTCACCTTTGGTGTCCCCAGTGCCACCCTTTGGGTCCCAGTGCCACCTTTGGGGTCCCCATTGTCACTTTTGGGGTCCCAGTGCCACCTTTGGGGTCCCAGTGCCACCTTTGGTGCCCTGTGTCATTTCTGAGGTCCCTCTGTCACTTTTGGGGTCCCTGTGCCACTTTACCTGGTCCTGGTATCACTCCTGGGGTCCCAGTGCCACCTTTGGGGTCCCGGTGCCACCCTCGGGGTCCCAGTGTCACCTTTGGGGTCCCTGTGCCACCTTTGGTGTCCCAGTGCCACCTTTGGGGTCCCCATTGTCACTTTTGGGGTCCCTGTGCCACCTTTGGGGTCCCAGTGCCACCTTTGGGGTCCCAGTGCCACCTTTGGGGTCCCCATTGTCACTTTTGGGGTCTCTGTGTCACTTTTGGGGTCCCAGTGCCACCTTTGGGGTCCCAGTGCCACCTTTCAGGTCCCAATGCCACCTTTGGTGCCCTGTGCCATTTCTGAGGTCCCTCTGTCACTTTTGGGGTGCCTGTGCCACTTTACCTGGCCCTGGTGTCACTCCCAGGGTCCCAGTGTCACCTTTTGGGTCCCCAGTGTCACTTTTGGGGTCCCTGTGCCACCTTTGGGGTCCCAGTGCCACCTTTGGTGTCCCCAGTGCCACCTTTGGGGTCCCAGTGCCACCTTTGCGGTCCCCATTGTCACTTTTGGGGTCCCAGGGCCACCTTTGGGGTCCCAGTGCCACCTTTCAGGTCCCAATGCCACCTTTGGGGTCCCTGTGCCATTTCTGAGGTCCCTCTGTCACTTTTGGGGTCCTTGTGCCACTTTACCTGGCCCTGGCGTCACCCCTGCGGTCCCTGTGTCACCTTTGGTGTCCCCAGTGCCACCTTTCAGGTCCCTGTGCCACCTTTGGGGTCCCAGTGCCACCTTTGGGGTCTCTGTGCCACCCCCAGAGCCATCGAGTGTCCCCCGAGTGCCCCAACCCCGGCGTCAGGACGTTGGCACAGGACGTGGGCAATAAAACAGCACGGTGACATCTGGGATTGTCCCCTGTGCCACCTTTGGGGTCTCTGTGACACTTTTGGGGTCCCGGTGCCACCCTTGGGGTCACCCTTGGGATCCCCAAACCCCCCGAGTACCCCAACCCCGGCGTCAGGACGTTGGCACAGGACGTGGGCAATAAAACCCAACGGTGACATCTGGGATTGTCCCCTGTGCCACCTTTGGGGTCCTTGTGCCACTTTACCTGGTCCTGGCATCACCCCTGGGGTCCCTGTGCCACCTTTAGGGTCCCTGTGTCACTTTTGGGGTCTCTGTGCCACCCCCGGAGCCATCGAGAACCCCGAGTACCCCAACCCTGGTGTCAGGAGGTTGGCGCAGGACGTGGGCAATAAAATGGCACGGTGACATCTGGCATTGTCCCCTGTGCCACCCTTGGGGTCCCGGTGCCACCCTTGGGGTCCCAGTGGCACCCCTGGGGTTCCTGTGTCACCTTTGGGGTTCCAGTGTCACTTTTGGGGTCCCGGTGCCACCCCCGGTGCCATCGAGTGTCCCCCGAGTGCCCCAACCCCGGCGTCAGGAGGTTGGCACAGGATGTGGGCAATGAAACCCAATGGTGACACTGGTGGCATTTCTGTCACCCTTGGTGTCAACCTTGGTGTCACCCTTGCAGTCCCTGTGCCACCTTTGGGGTCCCTGGTGCCATCTTTGTGGTCCCAGTGCCACTTTACCTGGTCCTGGTGCCATCTTTGGGGTCCCTGTGTCACCTTTGGGATCCCTGTGTCACCTTTGGGATCCCTGTGTCACTTTCCCTGTCCCCGGTGCCACCCCAGGCTCAGGAGGTTGGCACAGGATCTGGGCAATAAAACAGCACGGTGACATCTGGGATTGTCCCCTGTGCCACCCTTGGGGTCCCTGGTACCATCTTCGGGGTCCCAGTGCCACTTTACCTGGTCCTGGTGTCATCTTTGTGTCTCTGTGTCTCTGGGTCTCTGTGTCACCTTTGGTGTCCCCAGTGCCATCTTTGGGGTCCCTGTGTCACCTTTTGGGTCCCCAGTGTCACTTTTGGGGTCCCCAGTGCCACCTTTGGGGTCCCTGTGCCACCTCTGTGGTCCCAATGTCACCTTTGGGGTCCCTGTGCCATTTCTGAGGTCCCTCTGTCACTTTTGGGGTCCCTGTGCCACTTTACCTGGTCCTGGTGTCACTCCTAGGGGCCCAGTGCCATCTTTGGGGTCCCAGTGCCACCTTTGGGGTCCCCGGTGTCACCCCTGGGGTCCCAGTGCCACCCTTGGGGTTCCAGTGTCACTTTTGGGGTCCCAGTGCCACTCTTGGGGTCCCAGTGTCACCTTTGGGGTCCCGGTGCCACCCCCAGAGCCATCGAGTGTCCCCAGGGTGCCCCAACCCCGGGGTCAGGAGGTTGGCACAGGACGTGGGCAATAAAACCAAACGGTGACACTGGTGGCATTTGAGTCACACTTGGTGCCACCCTTGGTGTCCCAGTGCCACCCCCAGAGCCACTGAGTGTCCCCAGAGTGCCCCAACCCCGGCGTCAGGAGGTTGGCACAGGACGTGGGCAATAAAACCGCACGGTGACACTGGTGGCACTTCTGTCACCCTTGGTGTCAACCTTGGTGTCACCCTTGCAGTCCCTGTGCCACCTTTGGGGTCTCTGGTGCCATCTTTGTGGTCCCAGTGCCACTTTACCTGGTCCTGGTGCCATCTTTGGGGTCCCAGTGCCACCTTTGGGGTCCCTGTGCCGCTTTCCCTGTCCCCGGTGCCACCCCAGGCTCAGGAGGTTGGCACAGGCCGTGGAGTTCCCCGAGAGCTTGGTGGCGCCCCTGGGCACGGTGCCCTTCGCCGGGGTGCTGGCCAGGGCGCCCAACGACCCCCGCGCCTTCCTGGAGCTCAAATTCGGGCCCGGAGCCATCGAGAACCCCGAGTACCCCAACCCCGGCGTCAGGAGGTTGGCGCAGGACGTGGGCAATAAAACCCAACGGTGACATCTGGGATTGTCCCCTGTGCCACCTTTGGGGTCTCTGTGCCACCCTTGGGGTCCCTGGTACCATCTCTGGGGCCCCTGTGCCACTTTACCTGGTCCTGGTGTCACCTTTGGGGTCCCTGTGCCACATTTGGGGTCCCAGTGCCATCCTTGGGGTCTCTGTGCCACCTCTGTGGTCACAATGTCACCTTTGGGGTCCCGGTGCCACCCCCAGAGCCATCGAGTGTCCCCAGGGTGCCCCAACCCCGGCGTCAGGAGGTTGGCACAGGACGTGGGCAATAAAACCCAACGGTGACATCTGGGATTGTCCCCTGTGCCACCCTTGGGGTCCCGGTGCCACCCTTGGGGTCCCAGTGGCACCCCTGGGGTTCCTGTGTCACCTTTGGGGTTCCAGTGTCACTTTTGGGGTCCCGGTGCCACCCCCGGTGCCATCGAGTGTCCCCCGAGTGCTCCAACCCCGGCGTCAGGAGGTTGGCACAGGACGTGGGCAATAAAACCCAACGGTGACATCTGGGATTGTCCTCTGTGCCACTTTTGGGGTCCTTCTGTCGCCTTTGGGGTCCCAGTGCCACCCTTGGGGTCCCTGGTACCATCTCTGGGGCCCCTGTGCCACTTTACCTGGTCCTGGTGTCACCTCTGGGGTCCCTGTGCCACCTTTGGTGTCCCCAGTGACACCTTTGGGGTCCCAGTGCCATCCTTGGGGTCCCAGTGCCATCCTTGGGGTCCCTGTGCCACCTTTGGGGTCCCAGTGTCACCTTTGGGGTCCCTGTGCCACCTTTAGTGTCCCTGTGGCACCCTGGGTGTCCCCAGTGTCACCTTTGGGTCCCAGTGTCACCTTTGGTGTCCCCAGTGCTACCCTGGGTGTCCCCAGTGCCACCTTTGGGGTCCCTGTGCCACCCCCAGAGCCATCGAGTGTCCCCCGAGTGCCCCAACCCCGGCGTCAGGAGGTTGGCACAGGACGGGGGCAATGAAACCGCACGGTGACACTGGTGGCATTTCTGTCACCCTTGGTGTCAACCCTGGTGCCACCCTCGGTGCCATCTTTGTGGTCCCAGTGCCACTTTACCTGGTCCTGGTGCCACCCTTGGGGTCCCTGTGCCACCCTTGGGGTCTCTGTGCCACCCTTGGGGTCTCTGTGCCACCCTTGGGGTCCCTGTGTCACCCTTGGGGTCCCTGTGCCACCTTACCTGGTTCTGGTGCCATCCTTGGGGTCTGAATGCCACCATTGGGGTCCCTGTGCCACCTTGGATGTCCCCTGTGCCACCCTGGATGTCCCCAGTGTCACCTTTGGGGTCCCTGTGCCACCCCTGGATGTCCCCAGTGTCACTTTATCCCATTTTTGGTCACTTTTAATTCATTTTTTTCCCATTTTTGGTCACTTTTAACCCATTAAATTCCATTTTTCACCATTTTTCAATCACATTTTTTCCATTTTTGCTCATTTTTAACCCATTTATTCCCAATTTTGGTCACTTTTAACCCATTTTTATCCCATTTTTCAATCACTTTTTTCCCATTTTTGGTCATTTTAAGCCACTTTTGTCCCGTTTTTATCCCATTTTTGGTCATTTTTAACCCATTTTTCAATCACTTTTTCCCCATTTTTGTCACTTTTAACCCATTTATTCCCATGTTTGGTCACTGGAGTGCACAGAAATTCACATTTTTTACAAGCACGATAACACTGAGAGCTGGGGGAGGAATTTTGGGGCCATTTTGGGGGATTTTGGGTCATTCCAGGGACTGCAGCATCAGGAGCTGCTTCAGCACCTTGGTCTGGCTCGTCTCGCGGATCTCCCCGGCCAGGAACATCTCGTCCACCACCGTGTACACCTGGAAAAGGGGAAAAAAAGGGAAAATTAGGGAAAATTAGGGAAAATTAGGGAAAATTTGGGAAAATTTGGGAAAATTTGGGAAAAATCGGCAAAAAAATCGGCAGAAATTGGAGAAAAATGACCCAAAAATGACCCCAAAATGACCCCAAAATGACCAAAAATGACTCAAAATGACCCAAAAATGACCCAAAATGACCCAAACTGAGCCCAAAACCCAGCCTGGAACATCTCATCCACTTTGTGCACCTCAGAAAGGGAAAAAAAAGCAAAATTTGGGCAAAATTAGGAAAAAATCAGCAAAAATTGGACAAAAATAGCCCAAAAATGACTAAAAATGACCCCAAAATGACCAAAAATGACTCAAAGTGACCCAAAATCAGCCCAAAACCCAGCCTGGAACATCTCACCCGCTGTGTGCACCTGGAAAAGGGGAAAAAGGGAAATTTAGGGAAAATTTGGGAAAAAATTGGGAAAAATTGGCAAAAAAATTGGCAGAAGTTGGAGAAAAATGGCCCAAAATGACCCAAAAATGTCTAAAAGTGACCCAAAAATGACTCAAAATGACCCAAAATCAGCCCAAAACCCAGCCAGGAACATCTCAGCCACTGTGTGCACCTGGAAAAGGGGAAAAAAAAGGAAAATTTAGGGAAAATTTGGGAAAATTTGGGAAAATTTGGGAAAAATCTGCAAAAAATCGGCAGAAATTGGACAAAAATAGCCCCAAAATGACCCAAAAATGACTCAAAATGACCCAAAATGAACCCAAAACCCAGCCTGGAACATCTCATCCACTGTGTACACCTGGAAAAGGGAAAAAAAGGAAAATTTAGGGAAAATTAGGAAAAAATCTGCAAAAATTGGCAAAAATTGGACAAAAATAGCCCAAGAATGACTAAAAATGACCCCAAAATGACCAAAAATGACTCAAAATGACCCAAAAATGACCCAAAATGACCCAAAATCAGCCCAAAACCCAGCCTGGAACATCTCACCCGCTGTGTGCACCTGAAAAAGGGAAAAAAAAGCAAAATTTGGGCAAAATTAGGCAAAAATCAGAATAAAATCAGCAAAAATTGGACAAAAACGGCCTAAAAATTACTAAAAATGGCCCAAAAATGACTCAAAATGACCCAAAATCAGCCCAAAACCCAGCCTGGAACATCTCAGCCACTGTGTGCACCTGGAAAAGGGGGAAAAAGGGAAATTTAGGGAAAATTTGGGAAAAATTGGGAAAATTAGGCAAAAATCAGCAAAAAATCGGCAAAAATTGGACAAAAATAGCCCAAAAATGCCTAAAAGTGACCCAAAAATGACTCAAAATGACCCAAAATCAGCCCAAAACCCAGCCTGGAACATCTCATGCACTGTGTACACCTGGAAAAGGGCAAAAAAGGGAAATTTAGGGAAAATTTGGGAAAAATCTGCAAAAATTGGCAAAAATCAGAATAAAATCGGCAAAAATCTGACAAAAATGACCCAAAAATGACCCAAAAATGACCCAAAAATGACTTAAAATGACCCAAAAATGACTCAAAATGACCCAAAACCCACCCTGGAACATCTCATCCACTGTGTGCACCTGGAAAAGGGAAAAAAATTCAAAATTTGGTCAAAATTAGGAAAAAATCTGCAAAAATTGTCAAAAATCAGCAAAAATGAGCAAAAAATCGGCAAAAATCAGCAAAAAATCATCAAAAATTGGCCAAAAATGACCCAAAAATGACTCAAAATGAACCCAAAATCAGCCCAAAAGCCCCCCCCAGCACCCCTCCCCAAATTAATTAACCCCTCCTAATTAATTAATGAACTCAATTAATGAACCCCTTCCCCAACCTTGTAGAAGTTGAAGACGAGGTCGAGCTCGCAGACGTTGTGGAAATATTCATTGAGGACCTGAATTCGTTAATGAAAACCTTTAATTAACACCTCATTAAGGCCTGGGGGGGTTCGTTAAGGCCTGGGGGGGTTCATTAAGGGGGTAATTAATGGATTAATTAATTAATTTACCTCGACGAAGTTGTGGATGGCCTCCAGGTAGGCCAGGTTGTTGTCGGTGACGTCGACGCAGATGCAGAAATAGAGGCCGGCGTAGCGACGGTAAATGATCTTGAAATTGCGGAACTGGGGGAACTGGGAGTTACTGGGAGGGACTGGGAGGCACTGGGAGGGACTGGGAGGGACTGGGAGGGACTGGGAGGGACTGGGAACCACTGGGAGGGGTGTGGGGTAAACTGGGAGGGGTGTGAGAGGGACTGGGAGCAACTGGGATTAACTGGGAAGGACTGGGAGGGCACCTGAGTCTGGTGTAGCGATGGTAAATGATCTTGAAATTGCCGAACTGGGAGGGACTGGGAACCACTGGGAGTTACTGGGAGGGACTGGGAGGGACTGGGAAGGACTGGGAGGGACTGGGATGGACTGGGAGGGACTGGGAGGGGTGTGGGGTAAACTGGGAGGGACTGGGATGGACTGGGAGCAACTGGGAGGGGACTGGGGGCACCCGAGTCTGACATAGCGTCAGTAAAGGATCTTGGAATTGCAGAACTGGGAGTTACTGGGAGGGACTGGGAGCAACTGGGAGGGACTGGGAGCAACTGGGAGGGACTGGGAGGGAACTGGGATGGACTGGAATGAACTGGGATGGACTGGGAGGAACTGGGATGGAGGAAAAGGGCACTGGGAGAAACTGGAGGCCGGCGTAGTGACAGTAAATGATCTTGAAATTGTGGAACTGGGGGGACTGGGAGTTACTGGGAGGGACTGGGAGGGACTGGGAGGGACTGGGAACCACTGGGAGGGGTGTGGGGTAAACTGGGAGGGGTGTGAGAGGGACTGGGAGAAACTGGGAGCGACTGGGAGGGGACTGGGGGCACCCGAGTCTGACATAGCGTCAGTAAAGGATCTTGGAATTGCAGAACTGGGGGGAACTGGGAGGCACTGGGAGAAACTGGGATGGACTGGGAGAGGTGTGGGAGGAACTGGGAGGGAACTGGGATGGACTGGGATGGAGGAAAAGGGCACTGGGAGGAACTGGAGGCCGGTGTAGTGACGGTAAATGATCTTGAAATTGCGGAACTGGGGAAACTGGGAGTTACTGGGAGGGACTGGGAACCACTGGAATGAACTGGGATGGACTGGGAGAGGTGTGAGAGGGACTGGGAGGGGACTGGGAGGGACTGGGAGGAACTGGGATGGAGGAAAAGGGCACCGGGAGGGCACTGGAGGCCGGCGTAGCGACGGTAAATGATCTTGGAATTGTGGAACTGGGGGAACTGGGATTTACTGGGAGGGACTGGGAGGGACTGGGAGGGACTGGGAATGGACTGGGAGAGGTGTGGGAGGGACTGGGAGGGACTGGGATTAACTGGGAGGGACTGGGAGGGCACTGGAGGCCAGCGTAGCGACGGTAAATGATCTTGGAATTGTGGAACTGGGGGGACTGGAAACCACTGGAATGAACTGGGATGGACTGGGAGGGACGGGGAATGGACTGGGAGGGGTGTGGGGTAAACTGGGAGGGACTGGGAGCAACTGGGATGGACTGGGATGGACTGGGAGGGCACTGGAAGCTGGCGTAGCGACGGTAAATGATCTTGAAATTGCGGAACTGGGGGGACTGGGAGCTACTGGGAGGGACTGGGAACCACTGGGAGGGACTGGGAGGGGTGTGGGGTAAACTGGGAGGGACTGGGAGCAACTGGGATTAACTGGGAGGGACTGGGAGGAACTGGAGGCCGGCGTAGCGACGGTAAATGATCTTGGAATTGCAGAACTGGGGGAACTGGGAGTTACTGGGAGGGACTGGGAACCACTGGGAGGGACTGGGAGCGAGTGGGAGGGGTGTGGGGTAAACTGGGAGGGACTGGGAGGGACTGGGAGAAACTGGGATTAACTGGGAGTAACTGGGAGGGCACCCAAGTCTGGTGTAGCGACGGTAAATGATCTTGGAATTGCGGAACTGGGGGGACTGGGAGTTACTGGGAGGGACTGGGAGGGACTGGGAGCAACTGGGAGGGACTGGGAGAGGTGTGGGATGGACTGGGAGAAACTGGGATTATTAATTGGGAGGGACTGGGAGGGACTGGGAGGGACTGGGAGGGGTATGGGGTAAACTGGGAGGGACTGGGAGCAACTGGGATTAACTGGGAGGGCACTGGAGGCCGGCGTAGCGACGGTAAATGATCTTGAAATTGCGGAACTGGGGGAACTGGGAGTTACTGGGAGGGACTGGGAGCCACTGGGATGGACTGGGAGGGGTATGGGGTAAACTGGGAGGAACTGGGAGGGACTGGGATTAACTAGGAGGGACTGGGAGGGCACTGGAGGCCGGTGTAAATGATCTTGAAATTGCGGAACTGGGAGAACTGGGAGGGACTGGGAGCAACTGGGAATCACTGCAATGAACTGGGATGGACTGGGAGGGGACTGGGAGGGACTGGGATTAACTGGGAGGGACTGGGAGGGCACTGGAGGCCGGTGTAGCGACGGTAAATGATCTTGAAATTGCGGAACTGGGGGGACTGGGAGTTACTGGGAGGGACTGGGAGAGGTGGGGAAGGGACTGGGAGGGACTGGGAAGCACTGGGATTAACTGGGAGGGACTGGGATTAACTGGGATGGACTGGGAGGGCACTGGAGGCCGGCGTAGCGACGGTAAATGATCTTGAAATTGCGGAACTGGGGGGACTGGGAGTTACTGGGAGGGACTGGGAGGGACTGGGAGGGGTGTGGGGTAAACTGGGATGGACTGGGAGCAACTGGGATGGACTGGGAGTAACTGGGAGGGACTGGGAGGGCACTGGGAGGGACTGGGAGGGGTGTGGGGTAAACTGGGAGGGGTGTGAGAGGGACTGGGATGGACTGGGATTAACTGGGAGGGACTGGGAGGGCACTGGAGGCCGGCGTAGTGACAGTAAATGATCTTGAAATTGTGGAACTGGGGGAACTGGGAGTTACTGGGAGGGACTGGGATGGACTGGGAGGGGTGTGGGGTAAACTGGGAGGGACTGGGAGGGACTGGGAACTACTGGGAGGGGACTGGGACAAACTGGGAGCAACTGGGATGGACTGGGAGGGCACCCGAGTCTGGCGTAGCGATGGTAAATGATCTTGGAATTGTGGAACTGGGGGAACTGGGAGGGACTGGGAGGGACTGGGAGGGACTGGGAGGGGTGTGGGGTAAACTGGGAGAGACTGGGAGCAACTGGGAGGGACTGGGAGGGACTGGGAGGGACAGGGAGGGCACTGGAGACCGGCGTAGCGACGGTAAATGATCTTGAAATTGGGGAACTGGGAGTTACTGGGAGGGACTGGGAGGGACTGGGAACCACTGGGAGGGACTGGGAGCAACTGGGATTAACTGGGAGGGACTGTGAGGGCACCCGAGTCTGGTGTAGCGACGGTAAATGATCTTGGAATTGCGGAACTGAGGGAACTGGGAGTTACTGGGAGGGACTGGGAGGGACTGGGAGGGACTGGGAGGGACTGGGACAAACTGGGAGGGGACTGGAAGCAACTGGGATTAACTGGGAGTAACTGGGAGGGCCCTGGAGGCCGGCGTAGCGACGGTAAATGATCTTGGAATTGCGGAACTGGGGGGACTGGGAGTTACTGGGAGGGACTGGGAGGGACTGGGAGGGACTGGGAGGGACTGGGAGGGGTGTGAGAGGGACTGGGACAAACTGGGAGGGGACTGGGAGCAACTGGGATTAACTGGGAGGGCACTGGAGGCCGGCGTAGCGACGGTAAATGATCTTGGAATTGCGGAACTGGGAGAACTGGGAGGGACTGGGAGGGACTGGGAGGGACTGGGAGAGGTGGGAAGGGACTGGGAGCAACTGGGAAGCACTGGAATGAACTGGGAGGGACTGGGAGTAACTGGGAGGGCACCTGAGTCTGGTGTAGTGACGGTAAATGATCTTGGAATTGTGGAACTGGGGGAACTGGGAGTTACTGGGAGGGACTGGGAACCACTGGGAGGGGTGTGGGGTAAACTGGGATGGACTGGGAGCAACTGGGAGGGGACTGGGAGCAACTGGGAGGGACTGGGAGCAGCTAGGAGGGGACTGGGGGCACCCAAGTCTGACCTAGCGTCAGTAAAGGATCTTGGAATTGCGGAACTGGGGGAACTGGGAGGGACTGGGAACAACTGGGATGGACTGGGAACCACTGGGAGGGACTGGGAGTGACTGGGAGGGGTGTGGGGTAAACTGGGAGCAACTGGGAGGGACTGGGACAAAGTGGGATTAACTGGGAGTAACTGGGACGGCACTGGAGGCCGGTGTAGCGATGGTAAATGATCTTGAAATTGCAGAACTGGGGGCACTGGGAGTTACTGGGAGGGACTGGGAGGGACTGGGAGGGGTGTAGGGTAAACTGGGAGGGACTGGGAGCAACTGGGATGGACTGGGAGGAACTGGGAGGGAACTGGAGGCTGGCGTAGCGACGGAAAATGGTCTTGGAATTGTGGAACTGGGGGAACTGGGAGTTACTGGGAGGGACTGGGAACCACTGGGAGGGGTGTGGGGTAAACTGGGAGGGACTGGGAGGGACTGGGAACCACTGGGAGGGGTGTGGGGTAAACTGGGAGGGACTGGGATGGACTGGGAGCAACTGGGAGGGACTGGGAGTAACTGGGAGGGCACTGGAGGCCGGCGTAGTGACGGTAAATGATCTTGGAATTGCGGAACTGGGGGAACTGGGAGTTACTGGGAGGGACTGGGAGGGACTGGGATGGACTGGGAGGGGTGTGGGGTAAACTGGGAGGGACTGGGAGCAACTGGGAGGGGTGTGGGGTAAACTGGGAGGGACTGGGATTAACTGGGAGTAACTGGGAGGGCACTGGAGGCCGGCGTAGCGACGGTAAATGATCTCGAAATTGCAGAACTGGGGGGACTGGGAGTTACTGGGAGGGACTGGGAGCAACTGGGAATCATTGCAATGAACTGGGATGGACTGGGAGGGACTGGGAGGGGTGTGGGGTAAACTGGGAGGGACTGGGAGTGACTGGGAGGCACTGGGAGGGCACTGGAGGCCGGCGTAGCGACGGTAAATGATCTTGAAATTGTGGAACTGGGGGAACTGGGAGTTACTGGGAGGGACTGGGAGGGACTGGGAGGGACTGGGCGGGACTGGGACAAACTGGGAGTAACTGGGAGGGACTGGGAGGGCACTGGAGGCCGGCGTAGTGACAGTAAATGATCTTGAAATTGCGGAACTGGGAGAACTGGGAGTTACTGGGAGGGACTGGGAGGGACTGGGAGGGACTGGGAGGGGTGTGGGGTAAACTGGGAGGGACTGGGAGCAACTGGGAGGGACTGGGACAAACTGGGATTAACTGGGAGGGACTGGGATGGGCACCCGAGTCTGGCGTAGCGACGGTAAATGATCTTGGAATTGCGGAACTGGGGAAACTGGGAGTTACTGGGAGGGACTGGGAATGGACTGGGAACCACTGGGAACCACTGGGAACCACTGGGAGGGAACTGGGACAAACTGGGATTAACTGGGAGGGACTGGGAGGGCACTGGAGGCCGGCGTAGCGACGGTAAATGATCTTGAAATTGCGGAACTGGGAGAACTGGGAGTTACTGGGAGGGACTGGGAACCACTGGGAGGGACTGGGAGGGGTGTGGGGTAAACTGGGAGGGGTGTGAGAGGGACTGGGATTAACTGGGAGTAACTGGGAGGGCACTGGAGGCCGGCATAGTGACGGTAAATGATCTTGGAATTGCGGAACTGGGGGAACTGGGAGTTACTGGGAGGGACTGGGAGGGACTGGGAACCACTGGGAGGGACTGGGAGGGGTGTGGGGTAAACTGGGAGGGACTGGGATGGACTGGGAGCAACTGGGAGGGACTGGGATTAACTGGGATTAACTGGGAGGTACTGGGAGGGCACTGGAGGCCGGTGTAGTGACGGTAAATGATCTTGGAATTGCGGAACTGGGGGAACTGGGAGTTACTGGGAGGGACTGGGAGTTACTGGGAGGGACTGGAAGAGGTGGGGAAGGGACTGGGAGCAACTGGGAAGCACTGGAATGAACTGGGAGGGACTGGGAGGGTCTGGGAGGGCACTGGAGGCCGGCATAAATGATCTTGGAATTGCGGAACTGGGGGGACTGGGAGTTACTGGGAGGGACTGGGAGGGGTGTGGGGTAAACTGGGATGGACTGGGAGCAACTGGGATTAACTGGGAGGGACTGGGAGGGCACCCGAGTCTGGTGTAGCGACGGTAAATGATCTTGAAATTGCGGAACTGGGGGGAACTGGGAGTTACTGGGAGGGACTGGGAGGGACTGGGAACCACTGGGAGGGGTGTGGGGTAAACTGGGAGCAACTGGGAACCACTGGGAGCAACTGGGAGGGAACTGGAGGCCGGCGTAAATGATCTTTAAATTGCGGAACTGGGGGGACTGGAAGTTACTGGGAGCAACTGGGATGGACTGGGAGAGGTGTGGGAGGAACTGGGATGGACTGGAATGAACTGGGAGAGACTGGGAGGGAACTGGGAGCAACTGGGATTAACTGGGAGGGCACTGGAGGCTGGCGTAGCGACGGTAAATGATCTTGAAATTGCGGAACTGGGGGCACTGGGAGTTACTGGGAGGGGACTGGGAGGGGTGTGGGGTAAACTGGGAGGGACTGGGATGGACTGGGAGGGACTGGGAGGGGTGTGAGAGGGACTGGGATGGACTGGGAGGGACTGGGAGCAACTGGGAGGGACTGGGAGTAACTGGGAGGGCACTGGAGGCCGGCGTAGTGACGGTAAATGATCTTGGAATTGCGGAACTGGGGGAACTGGGAGTTACTGGGAGGGACTGGGAGGGACTGGGATGGACTGGGAGGGGTGTGGGGTAAACTGGGAGGGACTGGGAGCAACTGGGAGGGGTGTGGGGTAAACTGGGAGGGACTGGGATTAACTGGGAGTAACTGGGAGGGCACTGGAGGCCGGCGTAGCGACGGTAAATGATCTCGAAATTGCAGAACTGGGGGGACTGGGAGTTACTGGGAGGGACTGGGAGCAACTGGGAATCATTGCAATGAACTGGGATGGACTGGGAGGGACTGGGAGGGGTGTGGGGTAAACTGGGAGGGACTGGGAGTGACTGGGAGGCACTGGGAGGGCACTGGAGGCCGGCGTAGCGACGGTAAATGATCTTGGAATTGTGGAACTGGGGGAACTGGGAGTTACTGGGAGGGACTGGGAGGGACTGGGAGGGACTGGGCGGGACTGGGACAAACTGGGAGTAACTGGGAGGGACTGGGAGGGCACTGGAGGCCGGGCGTAGTGACAGTAAATGATCTTGAAATTGCGGAACTGGGAGAACTGGGAGTTACTGGGAGGGACTGGGAGGGACTGGGAGGGACTGGGAGGGGTGTGGGGTAAACTGGGAGGGACTGGGAGCAACTGGGAGGGACTGGGACAAACTGGGATTAACTGGGAGGGACTGGGATGGGCACCCGAGTCTGGCGTAGCGACGGTAAATGATCTTGGAATTGCGGAACTGGGGAAACTGGGAGTTACTGGGAGGGACTGGGAATGGACTGGGAACCACTGGGAACCACTGGGAACCACTGGGAGGGAACTGGGACAAACTGGGATTAACTGGGAGGGACTGGGAGGGCACTGGAGGCCGGCGTAGCGACGGTAAATGATCTTGAAATTGCGGAACTGGGAGAACTGGGAGTTACTGGGAGGGACTGGGAACCACTGGGAGGGACTGGGAGGGGTGTGGGGTAAACTGGGAGGGGTGTGAGAGGGACTGGGATTAACTGGGAGTAACTGGGAGGGCACTGGAGGCCGGCATAGTGACGGTAAATGATCTTGGAATTGCGGAACTGGGGGAACTGGGAGTTACTGGGAGGGACTGGGAGGGACTGGGAACCACTGGGAGGGACTGGGAGGGGTGTGGGGTAAACTGGGAGGGACTGGGATGGACTGGGAGCAACTGGGAGGGACTGGGATTAACTGGGATTAACTGGGAGGTACTGGGAGGGCACTGGAGGCCGGTGTAGTGACGGTAAATGATCTTGGAATTGCGGAACTGGGGGAACTGGGAGTTACTGGGAGGGACTGGGAGTTACTGGGAGGGACTGGAAGAGGTGGGGAAGGGACTGGGAGCAACTGGGAAGCACTGGAATGAACTGGGAGGGACTGGGAGGGTCTGGGAGGGCACTGGAGGCCGGCATAAATGATCTTGGAATTGCGGAACTGGGGGGACTGGGAGTTACTGGGAGGGACTGGGAGGGGTGTGGGGTAAACTGGGATGGACTGGGAGCAACTGGGATTAACTGGGAGGGACTGGGAGGGCACCCGAGTCTGGTGTAGCGACGGTAAATGATCTTGAAATTGCGGAACTGGGGGGAACTGGGAGTTACTGGGAGGGACTGGGAGGGACTGGGAACCACTGGGAGGGGTGTGGGGTAAACTGGGAGCAACTGGGAACCACTGGGAGCAACTGGGAGGGAACTGGAGGCCGGCGTAAATGATCTTTAAATTGCGGAACTGGGGGGACTGGAAGTTACTGGGAGCAACTGGGATGGACTGGGAGAGGTGTGGGAGGAACTGGGATGGACTGGAATGAACTGGGAGAGACTGGGAGGGAACTGGGAGCAACTGGGATTAACTGGGAGGGCACTGGAGGCTGGCGTAGCGACGGTAAATGATCTTGAAATTGCGGAACTGGGGGCACTGGGAGTTACTGGGAGGGGACTGGGAGGGGTGTGGGGTAAACTGGGAGGGACTGGGATGGACTGGGAGGGACTGGGAGGGGTGTGAGAGGGACTGGGATAGACTGGGAGGGACTGGGAGCAACTGGGATTAACTGGGAGGGACTGGGAGGGCACCCGACAGAAAATGGTCTTGGAATTGAGGAACTGGGGGGACTGGGAGTTACTGGGAGCCACTGGGATTAACTGGGATGAACTGGGATGGAGAAAAAGGGAACTGGGATGGACTGGGATGAACTGGGATGAACTGGGAGGGAGAAAAAGGGAACTGGGATGGACTGGGATGAACTGGGAGGGATTGGGAAGGAACTGGAGGGACTGGGATGGAGGAAAAGGGGACTGGGATGGACTGGGATGAACTGGGACAAACTGGGATGGAGCCCAAATCCTCCCAATTTCCTCTCTAAAAATTGGCAACTCTGGGGTAAAAAATGGTGATTTTGAGGTAAAAAATGTCAATTTTGGGGTGGAAATTTTGGATTTTGGGGCGGAAATTTTGGATTTTGGGGTAAAAAAAGTCGATTTTGGGGTGGAAATTTTGGATATTGGGGTGGAAATTTTGGATTTTGGGGTAAAAAAAGTGGATTTTGGTGGTTTTTTACCTCAACAAAATTGGTGTGTTTGGCGTCCCTGACGGTGACCACGGCGTGAACCTCCTCGATGAGTTTCTGCTTCTCGTCGTCGTCGAACTGCATGTACCACTTGGCCAGGCGCGTCTTCCCCGCCCGGTTCTGGATCAGGATGAAGCGAATCTGC
>JBBFKN010000389.1:0-32524 GCA_039654755.1 Calcarius lapponicus | reverse complement strand
GGCTCCATTTTCGGGGATTTGGGGCTCCATTTTAGGGGATTTGGGCTCCATTTTAGGGGATTTGGGGCTCCATTTTAGGGGATTTGGGGCTCCATTTTCGGGGATTTTGGGCTCTATTTTGTGGGATTTGGGGCTCCATTTTAAGGGATTTGGGGCTCCATTTTGGGGGATTTGGGGCTCCATTTTAGGGGATTGGGGGCTCCATTTTCAGGGATTTGGGGCTCCATTTCGGCATTTGGGGGGCTCCATTTTAGGGGATTTGGGCTCCATTTTAGGGGATTTTGGGCTCCATTTTCGGGGATTTGGGGCTCCATTTTAGGGGATTTGAGGCTCCATTGTTAGGGGATTTTGGGGCTCCATTTTCGGGGATTTGGGGCTCCATTTTAGGGGATTTGGGGCTCCATTTTAGGGGATTTCGGGGCCGCATTTTAGTGGATTTGGGGCTCCATTTTAGGGCATTTGGGGCTCCATTTTTGGGGATTTGGGGCTCCGTTTTAGGGGATTTGGGGCTCCATTTTAGGGGATTTGGGGGCTCAATTTTAGGGGATTTGGGGCTCCATTTTAGGGGATTTGGGGCTCCATTTTAGGGGATTTTCACCTGGGTTTTTTGGGGATTTTTATGGGATTTCAAACTCGTTTTATTTTGGGATTTGAGACTCATCTTGATGGATTTGGGCTCCTTTTGATGGGATTTTGGGTGGGATTTTTGGGGATTTTGGGCTCATTGGGATGGGATTTGGGGCTGGGTTTTGTGGGATTTTTGATGGTTTGGGGTCGACATTTGTGGAGTTTTTTGGGGAAATTCCCAATTTTGGGATCGAGTTTAGGAGATTTGGGTTTGATGGGATTTTAAGTTCATTTTAATGGGATTTGAGCTTGGGTTTTGTGGATTTGGGGCTCCATTTTATGGGGATTTGGGGCTCCATTTTCGGGAATTTGGGGCCTCCCATTTTAGGGGATTTGGGGGCTCCATTTCGGGAATTTGGGGGCTCCATTTCGGGAATTTGGGGCCTCCATTTTAGGGGATTTGGGGCTCCATTTTGTGGGGATTTGGGCCTCCATTTTAGGGGATTTGGGGGCTCCATTTTAGGGGATTTTGAGCTCCATTTTAGGGGATTTGGGGCTCCTGATTTTCGGGGATTGGGGGCTCCATTTTCGGGGATTTGTGGCTCATTTTGATGGGATTTTTCACCTGGTTTTTTTGGGGGATTTTGGGCTCACTTTGATGAGATTTTGGCTCGTTTTTTTTTGGATTTTGGCTGTTTTTGGGACCAGACCGGCGCCGACATCTGCGGCTTTTTCGGCGAGCCCTCGTACGAGCTCTGCGCCCGCTGGATGGAGCTCGGCGCCTTCTACCCCTACTCCCGAAAACCACAACGGCTACCGCGACAAGGTTGGGGCAAAATCAGCCCAAAAACCCAAATTCCCTTTTTTCCCCTTTTCCCCCCTCATTTTTCCTTATTTTCCGTTTTTTCCTTTATTTCTCTTATTTTTTTCCCTTTATTTCCTTAAATTTTTCCCTTTATTTCCTTCATATTTTCCCTTTTTTTCCCATATTTCCATTATTTTGCCATTTTTCCCTTTTATTTCCTTCATATTTTCCCCATTATTTTCCTTCGTTTCTCCATAATTTCCCATTATTTTTTATATTTTCCCTTTTTCCCCATATTTCCCAAAAATTTTCCCGTTCTTTCCCATATTCCTCCCATGATTTTTCACATTTTCCCCATATTCTCCCATCATATTTCCCATATTTTCCCCATTTATTTCCTTAATATCTTCCCAATATTTTCCATATTTTCCCATAAGTTCCCAATTTTTTGTATTTTCCCTTTATTTTCCCAATATTCCCCCCATATTTTCCCCATTATTTTCCTTTTTATTTCCCCAATATTTTCCCCTCTTTTTTCCTTTATTTCCTCTAATTTTTTCCCATTTTCCCCATGATTTCCCCATCTTTTTCCCTTTATTTCCTGAAATTGTTCCCTTTTTTTCCCATATTTCTCCCATAATATTTCCCATATTTTCCCCTTATTTCCCCCCCCCCTTTATTTCCTTAATATTTTTCCCATTATTTTCCCATTACTCAAATTTTTCCCCAAATGACCCAAAATCCCGTTTTTTCGCCCCATTCCAGCGGCAGGACCCGGTGGCCTGGAACTCCACCTTCGAGTCGCTGTCGCGGAACGTTCTGGAGCTGCGCTACCGCCTGCTGCCCCTGCTGTACTCGCTGCTGTTCCGCGCCCACAGCCGGGGCGACACCGTGTGCGGCCCCCTGCTGCACGAGTGAGGCCCCAAAATCCCCCTTTTTCACCCCAAAATGACATTGTTAGGAAAAAAATCACATTTTTCGTGCCAAAATTGCCTTTTCCGGGCCTAATAATCGCCTTTTTCTCAGCCTAAAATTGCCTTTTTTTACCCCAAAAATCACAATTCTTTCAACCCCAAAATCCCCGTTTTTTTCATCTCAAAATTGCCTCTTTTCAACACCAAAAATTTGCCCCTTTTGTTGCCCCAAAATCGCCATTTTGTCGCCCCATATCCACCCCAAAATTGCCTCTTTTCAGGCCCCAAAATCGCCTTTTTTAACACCAAAATCGCCTCTTTTCAGCCCCCAAATCACAATCTTTTAAGCCCAAAATCGCCATTTCTTCACCCCCAAAATCACCATTTTTCACCCCAAAATCACCTCTCTTCAGGCCCTGAATTGCCTCTTTTCAGGCCCCAAAAACGCCTTTTTCACCACCCCAGAATCGCCTCTTTTCAGGCCCCAAAATCACCATTTTTCAACCCCAAAAATCTCCATTTTTCACCCCAGAATCACCTCTTTTCGGGGCTCCAACATCGCCTCATTTCAGGCCCAAAAATCTCCTTTTTGACCCCAAAATTGCCTCTTTTTTGCCCCCAAAATCACCATTTTTCATCCCAAAATTGCCTCTTTTCAGGCCCCCAAAATCGCCTTTTTTCACCCCAAAAATCACCTCTTTTCAGGTCCCAAAATCGCCTCTTTTCAGCCCCAAAAGTCGCCTTTTTAGAGCCCAAAATCGCCTCTTTTCAGGCCCCAAAATCGCCTTTTTTGAGCCCAAATTTGCCTTTTTTTCACCCCAAAAATCACCATTTTTCACCCCAAAATCGCCTCTTTTCAGGTCCCCAAAATTGCCTCTTTTCAGCCCCAAAAATCACCATTTTTCACCCCAAAATCGCCTCTTTTCAGGCCCCAAAATCGCCTTTTTTGAGCCCAAAATCGCCTCTTTTCACCCCCAAATCGCCATTTTTCACCCCAAAATGGGCGGATTTGCCCAAAATCGCCGTTTTTGCCCCAGGTTCGTGGAGGACAGAACCACGTGGGACATCGACCGGCAGTTCAGTGGGGGGAGGGGCTGCTGCTCAGCCCCGTGCTGGAACCCGTGAGAAATGGGGGGAAAAAGGGGGGGAAATTGGGAAAATCCTAAAAAAATGGGAAATCCCCCAAAAAAAAGGAAATCCCAAAAGAACCAATGAGGGAAATCCCAAAAAAAAGGGGGGGAAAATCCCAAAAAGGGGGAAATCCCACAAAACCCATGGGGGAAATTGGGAAAATCCCCTAAAAATGGGGAAAATCCCAAAACCCCAATGGGGGAAATTGGGAAATCCCAAAAAAGGGGAAAATCCCAAAAAACTCAATGGGGGAAATGGAGGAAAACCCCCTAAAAATGGGGGAAATCCCCAAAAACTCAATGGGGGAAATGGGGGAAATCTTTTAAAAAAAGGAGGAAATCCCAAAAATAAAAGGGGGGAAATGGGGGAAATCCCAAAAACACAAAGGGGGAAATCTCAAATAACCAATGGGGGAATTGGGGGAAATCCCAAAAAGAAGGAGAAATCCCAAAAACCCAATGGGGGATTTGGGGGAAATTCCAAAACCCAATGGGGGAAATGGAGGAAATCCCAGAAAAAATGGGAAAATCCCAAAAAACTCAATGGGGGGAAATTGGGGAAATCCTAAAAAAATGGGAAATCCCAAAAAACCCAATGGGGGAATCCTAAATAACCAATAGGTGAAATGGGGAAAATCCCAAAAACACAAAGGTGGAAATCCCAAAATCCCAATGGGGGAAATGGAGGAATCCCAAAATCCCAAAAACCCAATGGAGGAAATCCCCCTAAAAAGGGGGAAATCCCCAAAAAAACTCAATGGGGGAAATGGGGGAAATCCCCAAAACCTCAAGAGGGAAATGGAGGAATCCTAAAAACCCAAAACCCAATGGGGGAAAATCCCAAAAACTCAGTGGGGTAAATTGGGGAAATCCCCCCAAAAAGGGGAAAATCCCAAAAAACTCAATGGGGGAAATTGAGGAAATCCTAAAAACCTAAAGAGGGAAATGTGGGAAATCCCAAAATCCCAAAAACTCAATGGGGGAAATGGAGGAAATCCCAAAAACCTAAAGAGGAAAATGTGGGAAATCCCAAAATCCAAAAACCCAATGAGGGAAATCCCAAAAACTCAGTGGGGTAAATTGGGGAAATCCCCCTAAAAAGGGGGAAAATCCCCAAAAACCAATGGGGGAGAAAATCCCAAAAACTCAATGGGGGAAATTGGGGGAAATCCTAAAATCTCGAAGAGGGAAATGGGGAAAATCCCAAAACCCAATGGGGGAAATGAGGAAATCTCCCTAAAAATAGGGAAAATCCCCAAAACCCAATGGGGGAAATGGGGGAAATCCTAAAAACCCAAAGAGGGAAATGGGGGAAATCCCAAAAACCCAACAGGGGAAATCCCAAAAACTCAATGGGGGAAATTGGGGAAATCCCAAAATCCCAAAACCAATGGGGGAAATTGAGGAAATCCTAAAAACCCAAAGAGGGAAATGGGGGAAATCCCAAAATCCCAATGGAGGAAATCCCCCAAAAAAGGGGAAATCCCAAAAACTCAATGGGGGAAATGGGGGAAATCCCAAAAACTCAATGGGGGAAATTGCAGAAATCCCCAAAACCCAATGGAGAAATCCCCCAAAAAAGGGGAAAATCCCAAAAACCCAATGGGGGAAATGGGGAAATCCCAAAAACCCAAAGATGGAAATGGGGGAAATCCCGAAATCCAAAAACCCAATGGGGGGAAATCCCAAAAACTCAGTGGGGTAAATGGGGGAAATCCCCCTAAAAAGGGGATAAATCCCCAAAAACCCAATGGGGGAAATGGAGGAAATCCCAAAAACCCAAAGAGGGAAATGGGGGGAAATCGCAAAATCCCAAAAACCCAATGGGGGAAATGGAGGAAATCCCAAAAAAAAGGGAAAATCCCCCAAAAATGGGGGAAATCCCCAAAAAAGGTGAAAATCCCAAAACCCAATGGGGGAAATGGTGGAAATCCCGAAATCCCAATGGGGGAAATCGCCCAAAAAAGGGGGAATCCCAAAAAACTCAATGGGGGAAATGGAGGAAATCCCAAAAAAAAAGGGAAAATCCCCCAAAAATGGGGGAAATCCCCCAAAAAAGGGGGAAAATCCCAAAAACCCAATGGGGGAAAATGGGGGAAATGGGGGAAATCCCAAAAACCTCAAGAGGGAAATGGGGGAAACCCCAAAATCCAAAAACCCAATGGGGGAAATTGGGGGAAATCCCAAAAACCCAACAGAGGAAAATCCAAAAACTCAATGGGGGAAATGGGGGAAATCCCAAAAACCCAACAGGGGAAATCCCAAAAACTCAATGGGAGAAATTGGGGAAATCCCAAAATCCAAAACCCAATGGAGGAAATCCCCCAATAAAGGGGAAAATCCCAAAAAACTCAACGGGGGAAATGGAGGAAATCCCAAAAAAAAAAGGGAAAATCCCCCAAAAAATGGGGGAAAATCCCCCAAAAAAGGGGAAAATCCCAAAACCCAATGGGGGAAATGGGGGGAAATCCAAAATCCCAAAAACCCAATGGGGGAAATCCCAAAATCCCAAAACCCAATGGGGGAAATGTTGGAATCCCCAAAATTCCCCAAAAAAATCCCAAAAAACCCCAAATGTTCCTTCGTAGGGTGCGACCGAGGTGCGCGCCTACCTGCCCGACGCTCGCTGGTTCGACTTCCACACCGTGGAGTTCCCACAATTCCCCTAATTAAACGTCATTAATTAATTAATTAATCATTTCCGATCATTTTTTGTCGATTTTTTGGCCTTTTTTGGGTCGTTTTTCCGTCAATTTTCCCCCTTTTTTTGGTCATTTTTTGGGTCATTTTTTGGTCATTTTTTGGTCATTTTCCCTTCCTTTTCCACCCACCTCTCTAACCACTGATTAATTAAAATTTACTAATTAATTAATTGATTAATTAATGGATTTTTTTTGGGCCGTTTCCCAGGACGAGGAGGTCGGGTTCCGACGGCAGTTCCGGAACTTTCCGGCGCCTTTGGGTCACATCAACGTCCACGTCCGCGGCGGCCTCGTCGTCCCCCAGCAGCTCCCGGCAACAACACCCGCTTCAGGTCCTAATAATTACCTAATAATTACCCCTAATAATGCCCCATTAATTCCCTAATAATCTCCTAATAATTCCCCAATAATTCCTCATTAATTCCCCAATAAATCCCAATCATCCCCCAATAATTCCCAAAAAATCCAAAAAAAATCTCCAATAATTCCCTATATTCCCCTAATAATCCCTAATAATCCCCCATTAATTCCCCAATGAATTCCCCGACAATCCCCCAATAATTCCCCATTAATTCTCTAATAACCCCCCAATAATTCCCCAATTATCGCCTATGAATCCCCCAATAATTCCCTAATAATCCCCAAAAAAATCTCCAATAATTCCCTAATAACTCCCAATAATTCCCCAATAATTCCCAATAATTCCCCATAGTCCCTTAATAATCCTTCAATGATTCCCTAATAATTCCCTAATAATCCCCCAATAATCCCCCACTAATTCCCTAATAATCCCCTAATTATTCCCCATTAATTCTCTAATAACCCCCAATAATCCCCCAATAATTCCCTAATAATCCCCAATAATATCCCAAGAGTTCCCTAATAAATCCCCAATAATCCCTTAATAATCCCCCAATAATTCCCCAATAAATCCCTGATATTTCCCTAAAATTCCCCAATAATTCCTTAATAATCCCCCCAACATTTCCCCAATAATCCCCTAATAATTCCCCATTAATTCTCTATAACCCCCAATAATCCCCCAATAATAACTCCCTGATATTTCCCCTAATAATTCCCCAATAATTCCTTAATAATCCCTAAACACTTCCTGATATTTCCCCTAATAATTCCCTAATAATCCCCCAATAATTCCCAATAACTCCCTGATATTTCCCCTAATAATTCCCCTATAATTCCTCAATAATCCCCCAATAATTCCCCAATTATCGCCTATGAATCCCCCAATAATTCCCTAATAATCCCCCAAAAAATCTCCAATATTCCCTAATAATCCCCCGATAATCCCCTAATACTTCCCCATTAATTCCCTAATAACCCCAATAATTCCCCAATAATCCCCCAATAATACCCTAATAGTTCTGTGCCCCACTGACCATTGGCACAGCCGGGCCGCTTCACGTTCCGAGTGTGAGGGGGCAGTGGGTGCAGGAGTTCTGTGCCCATTGACCATTGGCACACACGTTCCGAGTGTGAGGGGGCAGTGGGTGCAGGAGTTCCGTGCCCCATTGACAGTTGGCACAGCCGGGCCGCTTCACATTCCGAGTGTGGGGGGGGCAGTGGGTGCGGGAGTTCTGTGCCCCATTGGCACAGCCGGGCCGCTTCACGTCCCGAGTGGGAGGGGGCAGTGGGTGCGGGAGTTCTGTGCCCCATTGACAGTTGGCACAGCCGGCGCCGCTTCACGTTCCGAGTGTGAGGGGGCAGTGGGTGCAGGAGTTTCTGTGCCCCATTGGCACAGCCGGGCCGCTTCACGTTTCCGAGTGTGAGAGGGCAGTGGGTGCAGGAGTTCTGTGCCCCCATTGGCACAGCCGGGCCGCTTCACGTTCCGAGTGTGAGGGGGCAGTGGGTGCGGGAGTTCCGTGCCCCATTGACAGCTGGCACAGCCGGGCCGCTTCACGTTCCGAGTGTGAGGGGGCAGTGGGTGCGGGAGTTCTGTGCCCCATGGACAACTGGCACAGCCGGGAGGGGGCAGTGGGTGCAGGAGTTCTGTGCCCCATTGACCATTGCACAGCCGGGCCGCTTCACGTTCCGAGTGTGAGGGGGCAGTGGGTGCAGGAGTTCTGTGCCCCATTGCACAGGCCGGGCCGCTTCACGTTCCGAGTGTGAGAGGGCAGTGGGTGCAGGAGTTCTGTGCCCCATTGGCACAGCCGGGCCGCTTCACGTTCCGAGTGTGAGGGGGGCAGTGGGTGCGGGAGTTCTGTGCCCCATGGACAACTGGCACAGCCGGGAGGGGGGCAGTGGGTGCAGGAGTTCTGTGCCCCATTGACCATTGGCACAGCCGGGGCCGCTTCACATTCCGAGTGTGAGGGGGCAGTGGGGCAGGAGTTCTGTGCCCCATTGAGAGTTGGCCACAGCCGGGCCCGCTTCAACGTTCTGAGTGTGAGGGGGCAGTGGGTGCAGGAGTTCCGTGCCCCATTGACCATTGGCACAGCCGGGCCGCTTCACGTTCCGAGTGTGAGGGGCAGTGGGTGCAGGAGTTCTGTGCCCCATGGACAATTGGCACAGCCCTTTGCTTCCGATGGCAAAGTAGAGGAATCGATCGCTGCCGGTCCACAAACTGCGTGAAACCCTCACTCTCATTTTGCCTCATGGTGGACCATGGCGATGGTCTGGCAATAACTTTGGAGGCAGATGGAACAGCCTCTCTGGCAGCTCGGGTTGTGTTGCTACTACCTCGGGAGCCCGAAGTCCCTCGGCCTGCGCCTGGGGGTGATCACAGTCGGATCTGGCCCATTAAACGCTGCACTCTGGAGCCGTGCAGCGGATGGTCTGCCCGGTCACCCTTGCGCAGTTGTCCTCCCACTCCTGTTAAAAACAATCATCCCTGCGCCATCAAAAATTAACCTGCACGTCTGTTTGATATCAATCGTGGAGCATGTCATCCACCTGAAAAACACTGTCAATAAGAGCGGATACCATCGCTGAGTTAATTCCCCTGTCTGCAATTGCCTTTACAATTGCCTGCACATCCTTGGGGTTCACAGGCGTGTGGGTTTTTTGGTTTCCGCCCGGCCCCCCCCACCCGGACAGGAATCGCTAGCTTGGCCGGAGGAGCCCACCTGGCACACGCTGTTTTTATTTTCCTCCAGTCCGTGAGAGGGGTTGTTCCCTCCCTGGCTTTCCGTTAACCCAACAAGGAGGATCGCAGTTACCCTTGTGTGCCCTCACTCCCTCTTTTTCCTGTATCAGATGAACTAGAGTAGGAACCAGGATCAGCAGTGGACTGCTCAGGAAGCCACTCATCCCAGTCCGAGTCTGAATCAGTCCCGCAACTCGACTGACTGGTGACTTCTGGGTTCCCAGCCCATCCTTCTGCCTTCTCCCTCTAAACTCGCTCCGCCTCTTGCTGTATGATCTCCGACACACTCCGAGAAGCGTCAGCTCTCCCTCCGTGCTCCTTCCCTCTACGGTACCAAAGTAGCAAAGTAGAGGAATGGCAAAGTAGAGGAATCGACTGCTGGCCTGTCCACAAACTGTGTGAAACCCTCACTATCATTTTGCCTCATGGTGGACCATGGTGATGGTCTGGCAATAACTTTGGAGGCAGAGCGAACAGCCTCTCGAGCAGCTCGGGTTGTTGCCAACCACCTCGGGGGCCCGAAGGCCCTCGGCCTGCGCCTGGGGGGTGATCACAGTCGGGTCTGTGCCCATTAAACGCTGCAGGCTGGAGCCGTGCAGCGGATGGTCTGCCCCGGTCACCCTTGCGCAGTTGTCCTCCCACTCCTATTTAAAAACAATCATCCCTGCGCCGTCAAAAATTAACCTGCACGTCTGTTTGATATCAAACGGGAGCATGTCATCCCCCCCAAAAACACTGTTGACAAGAGTGGAGACCATTGCTGAGTTAATACCCCTATCTGCAATCGCCTTTACAATTCCTGCACATCCTTGGGGTTCACAGGCGTGTGGGTTTTTTTGGTTTCCGCCCGGTCCCCCCACCCAGACAGGAAACGCTAGCTTGGCCGAAGGAGCCCACCTGGCACACGCTATTTTTATTTTCCTCCAGTCCGTGAGAGGGGTTTGTTCCCTCCCTGGCTTTCCGTTAACCCAAACAGGAGGATCGCGGTTACCCTTATGTGCCCTCACTCCCTCTTTTTCTGTGTCAGATGAACTAGAGTAGGAACCAGGATCAGCAATGGACTGCTTAGGAAGCCACTCATCCCAGTCCGAGTCCGAATCAGTCCCGCAACTCGACTGGCTGGTGACTTCTGGGTTCCCGGCCTTTCCTTCTGCCTTCTCCCTCCAAACTCGCTCCGCCTCTTGCTGTATGATCTCGGACACACTCCGAGAAGCGTCAGCTCTCCCTCCGTGCTCCTTCCCTCTATGGTGCACGCCTGAGTTGACTTGCAGCCTTTCCCTGTCCCCGCGGTTCTTCCCTTTCTGAGGCTCGCCCATCCGCGACTCGTTGGGCGAGGGTCTTGCCCAGGCCCCCTTGGAGGCCGAGCCAACGGCGGCTCCGCTCCGCGGTCCCGGTTTAACGTCTGGGCTCCGCGCCCTTAGGCTAACGGCCCCGCCCGATAATTCTGATTCCATGGCCGCTGCCCGCGCTCCCTCCAGCAGCCCGTCCTGTTACGGCGGTCATGTTTTGCGGAGATAAAGAAAAGAACCCCACAACTTTGTTAAAGTTGTAAAAGCCGGTATGTTTATTACAGCGCTGGACACATGCGGAGAATGTTCTCCTCAAAAGGCATGCGTACCTCTTGGAACTTTAGGTCTCTTTTTATCCTCCTTGTAAATACATATGCATACAGTTTCACAATAGGTTCATACATATTCATTTTTACAGGATTTCGTGTGACATTTGCTGCTAGTTCCTTTTATCAGAAAGAATTCCTAGGTCAGGCCTACTTGTCCTCGCACTAGAATTTGTTATCGGTTCCTGTCTACCCTTTGTCTCCCTATTATGTCTGTTCTGCAGTTTTTCCTTCAGCTTTAACCTCAGAGACTTTTCACCTCTCCTGGACATTTCACCTAATTCAAAATGGGCTTTTACTCTAGGGATTTTTACTCTGTCTCAGTCACAAGGTGTTTCAGGGCGAAGGACAGATGAGAATGTGGACTCCATGATCAGAAGGCTTAATTTATTATATTATGATATATATGTATTAACTATACTAAAGAGACATGGATAGAGAGAGAGAAGGTTTCTCAGAAGGGCTAAAGCTAAGAAGAAGGATAGAAAGAATGATCAACAAAGAAGCTCTCCCTGACTCTGTCCGAGAGTTATTGGGGAATTAATGGGGAATTATTGGGGGGTTATTAGGGGATTAATGGGGAATTGTTGGGGGAATTATTAAGGGATTATTAAGGAATTATTGGGGAATTATTAGGGGAAATATCAGGGAGTTATTGGGGAATTATTGGGGGATTATTAAGGGATTATTGAGGAATTATTAGGGGAAATATCAGGAAGTGTTTAGGGGATTATTAAGGAATTATTGGGGAATTATTAGGGGAAATATCAGGGAGTTATTGGGGAATTAATGGGGAATTATTGGGGGGTTATTAGGGGATTAATGGGGAATTGTTGGGGAATTGTTGGGGGAATTATTAAGGATTTATTAAGGAATTATAGGGGAATTATTAGGGGAAATGTCAGGGAGTTATTGGGGAATTATTGGGGGATTATTAAGGGATTATTGAGGAATTATTAGGGGAAATATCAGGAAGTGTTTAGGGGATTATTAAGGAATTATAGGGGAATTATTAGGGGAAATATGATTGGCCATTAATTATAAACATCAGAGATGGGCCAATCACAGGTGAACCTGTTGCATTCCACAGCAGCAGATAACAACTTGTTTACATCTTGTTGCTGAGACTTCTCAGCTTCAGCTGGAAAAATCCTAAGGAAAGGATTTTTATGAAGAGATGTCGGCAACACCGTCCCAAAACGATTTTTTCTTTCCTACTCGGGGGTGTTCCCGCAGCTGCAAATCACCGCCCTCCGTGGACTCATCATCACCCACATCCTGCTGGGGCCCCTCCGGCAAGCAGCCCCGGGCGGCTCCTGCCCAAGAGCCCGCATAACCCTACCCCATAATTCGAAAAGGACCTTGAAAAGGAACTCCATCCTCTCCCTCACTGGTCCCTCGGCGCGAGCCTGTTGCCGACATCTCTTCATAAAAATCCTTTCTTTAGGATTTTTCCAGCTGAAGCTGAGAAGTCTCAGCAACAAGATGTAAACAAGTTGTTATCTGCTGCTGTGGAATGTAACAGGTTCACCTGTGATTGGCCCATCTCTGATGTTTATAATTAATGGCCAATCAACGACTGTGCTCTATCGGACAGAGTCCGGGAGAGCTTCTTTGTTGATCATTCTTTCTATTCTATTCTTAGCTTTAGCCTCTCTGAGAAACCTTCTCTCTCTCTCCATGACTTTTTAGTATAGTTAATATATACATATCCTAATATAATAAATTAGCCTTCTGATAATGGAGTCCACATTCTCGTCCTTCCTTCGCCCTGAAACACCTTGTGACCGCCCGTAACACGAGCCCTCCTCCTTCGCTGGTCTGACATGAGCCTTTCTCCCGCACCGATCACGACGCGAGCCTTCCTCTTCCGTCGGCCGCGGTGTGAGCCCTCCTCCTTCGCCGATTTTCCTCTTCCACCGCTCCGCGTGAGCCTTCCTCCTTCGCCGATCCTTCGGTGCGAGACTTCCTCCTTCGTCAGCCCTAGCGCGAGCCTTCCTCTTTCGCCGGTCTTCCAGTGGGAGATTATCCCCATTTCGTCGGTCCACTGGGAGTGTCCTCCCTGCCGGAGACAGTCCCGCTGCTCCGGTTGCCGTTCCCTCGCCCCGGAGATTCCCACGTCCGGGTTCGATCCCGGGTTCCTCGGCACCACTTGTCGCCGCCGCTAAGGGCGTGGGGTCCCAGGTTAAGGGGTACTGTCATGGTTCAACACTGGCCAATGCCCCATGAAAAAGCACTCTCCCCGGTGTCCGCTGTGAGACTTTTGACCAGGAATAAGAAAGCAAGCAGGCTCCCACTTAACAAAAGAAAAAAAACATTTATTAACTAAACTATACAGACAATAACTAAACTATACATAAAAACAAAGAACACACAATGGAAAATGAAAGCCCCACAAAACATTTCCCTCCTCCTCCTCCCCTCAAACTCCCAATACAATGCAAATCCCAAATCAACAACCATCAGTCCATCACCACTCTGTACATAATCAATTCTCAATTCATCAAGAGGAGAGGAGTCCTTCTTGCTTGGCCATGGTGGCCTTTTCCAATTTCCAGGCTCTCTCACCGCCTGGATGAAATCAGGGCTGTTTCCAGGGTCTGTTTTTTAAGGATGCTCTGTCCCATTCCAAAAAGAACACAATCACACCTTCTGGGACATCTGTCCCCCCCATATTTTACCCTCTGGGGCCAGAGGGCTAAAACACCACCACAACATCATCTTGGGTCTGGGGCATTTCTCCCCCTGGACTCAGTCTCTGTCTCACAAGGAAACACGGCTCTGTCCATGGCTGTACAAAAAGAGTCCAGCAAAAGCCACTCCATCATCTCTCTTGCCACCAAGATTCTTCCCCATCCCAAATCATCTCTCACTTGCTCAGATCCTAATCTCACTTGCTCATTTCTCTCCTCTTCTTACACTCCAACTCCTTTCTGGGAAAGGTTAATGTTCTATAAGGTTTTCATTGTCCAAAAAAGGGTTAAAAGGTTCAGTCTCTCTCTCTCTCTCACTCCCACGCCGCCCTGCCGCTGCTCCGCGGCCCTTCGCCCACAGTCCCCCCTTCTCCTTCTCAGCCGGCCGCTATCAAAATTCCGACGCTGCTATCAAAATTCGGACGCCGCTATCAAAATTCCCACGCCGCTATCAAAATTCCCACGCCGCTATCAAAATTCCGACGCCGGCTCTCTCTCTCTCTCTGCCCGGGGGAGCCGCCCGATGGCTCTCGGGGTCTTTTTGGGGTTCTTCACCTCTCCACCCTTCCATGGTCAGGGCATCCTCACTCCCGATCTCGGCCAGGGCCCAGCTACCGCGTGGCTGCAGCTTCTCTCTCTGCCGCCCAGCAAAAGCACTGGGCGAGGGAGGCAGCTTCTCTCTCTGCCGCTGATGTCCCAAGAGGAAGTGCTTGGACAGATAACCCTGCTTTTAAGGTGGCCTCAGAGGTGACCTAAAATCTCATAAATCCTATTTCCGGGTCAAACCATCACAGTTACTGTGGCAGCACCCCTGCCACAGGGCCAAAGCACACGCAGACACCTCTGTGGTGGGCGGTGAAATGGCGTTTATTAACGGCAATGCAGGGTGATTTATAACAGGGGGTAACGGTAGGAGGGAAGGGGTCAGGCGAAATATCGCGAGATGTCCCAGATGGCGCAAGATCTTGCGGCTACATTTCCCCAATAATTCCTTAATAATCCCCCCAATAATCCCCTAATAATTCCCCATTAATTCTCTAATAACCCCCCAATAATTCCCCAATAATTCCCTAATAATTCCCCAATAATTCCTCAATAATCCCCCAATAATCCCCCAATAACTCCCTGATATTTCCCCTAATAATTCCCCATTAATTCCCCAATCACTCCCTGATATTTCCCCTAATAATTCCCCAATAATTCCTTAATAATCCCCGAAACACTTCCTGATATTTCCCCTAATAATTCCCCAATAATTCCTCAATAATCCCCCAATAATTCCCCAATAACTCCCTGATATTTCCCCTAATAATTCCCCAATAATTCCTTAATAATCCCCTAAACACTTCCTGGTATTTCCCCTAATAATTCCCCTAATAATCCCCCAATAATCAGAATTTTGGGAATTCCCAAATTCCCGATTTTCCAGCCGCCGGAACCCCCTGCTCCTGACCGTGGCTCTGGACGACGCCCAGGAGGCCTCGGGGAGCCTCTACTGGGACGACGGCGTCGGCATCGGTCAGCCTCATTTGCATAATTAATTAATCATTAATCCCATCCATTATTGGTTCATTAATTACATCATTAATGGGGATTTTGGGGTCGTTTCGTGAACGAGGCTGAATGAAAACGAGGAGTGGCGGGGTTGGCGTTCATTAATGATGAAGAAATATGCAAATGACATGCAAATTAGGTGAAGCGATAATTCAAATTCCATGGGAAATAAGGGGAATTTTTAATTTGATTTAAATTTAATTTAAATTTAATTTTATTTTCATTTTCTGCTCCCCAGACACCTACGAGAAGGGCGAGTACCTGCTGATGGCGTTCACCGCCCGCTCCGTGAGTCCCGACCCATAATTAACCAAAATTAATTAAAATAAGACAAGAAATTAAGAAAAAAAATAGAAAAAAATGGGGGGAAAAAAGGGAAAAAAATGGGAAAAATAAGAAAAAAATTAGAAAAAAATCAGAATTTTCCCCCGTTTTCTAAAAATTATTAAATTTTACTTTTCCCTCCCAGAACCTTCTGGAACTTCGAGTTCTCCACGGCGGCTACGAGGACCCGAATTCCCTGAAATTCACCCAAATTAAAATTTTGGGATTTTCCGGAAGCGTGGGGGAGGTGACGGTGACGAGCGGCTCCGCCCCCGTCCCCGGCTCGGTCGCCGTCGAGCACGACCAACAAAAAAAGGTGAATTCTGGAAATTTTGGGAAATTTTGGGAAAATTGGAATAATTAATAAATGGAATTATTAGGAAATAATGACCCAAATTCGCTGAAATTCACAAAAATTAAAATTTTGCTGATCACGTGACTCCGCCCCCATTCCCTGCTCCATAACCAATAAAAGAAGGAAAATTCGGGAAATTTTGGGAAATTTTGGGAAAATTGGAGTAATTAATAAATGGAATTATTAGGAAATAATGACCCAAATTCGCTGAAATTCACAAAATTTAAAATTTTGGGGGTCACGTGACTCCGCCCCCATCCCCTGCTCCGTGACCAACAAAAAAAGGTGAATTCTGGAAATTTTGGGAAATTTTGGGAAAATTGGAGTAATTAATAAATGGAATTATTAGGAAATAATAGGAAATAATGACCCAAATTCGCTGAAATTCACAAAAATTAAAATTTTGGGGGTCACGTGACTCCGCCCCCATTCCCTGCTCCGTGACCAATAAAAGAAGGAAAATTCTGGAAATTTTGGGAAAATTTGGGAAAATTGGAGTAATTAATAAATGGAATTATTAGGAAATAATAGGAAATAATGACCCAAATCTGTTGAATTTCATCAATTTTATTATTTAATTTTATTTCTTTTTATTTCCCCCCACAGGTGCTGAAGTTCACGGAGCTGGAGCTGGAGCTGGGCAGGAATTACACCCTGAAATGGGGCTAAAAACCCCAAAATTGGGATTTTCTCACCTCCAGAAAGGATTTCCTGCATTTTCTGCCTCTCCTGCTCCCCCTTAAAATAAATTTAAATAATTCAATAATTTTAATTTAATAGTGATTGAATTATCATTATATTATTATTAATTAAAATGTATATTTTATATATATTAAATATTATAAATTGTTCTATTATATAGTATTAGTTATATTAATCATCTATAATAATTATATATATTTACTGTAATTGTGTTAAATACATCAATTTTATTATTAGAAATTAAATTAGTATCATATTAGGCCTTAAATTACTTAATTACCCTTTGCATTTTTATTAAATTATTATTAAAAATTAGGTCTAATTATTATAAATTAAATTATAATTATGTATAAATGTATTTATAAATATATGTAAATTATAATGAATGTATAAAATGTATTTTATACATTGTAAGAAATTAAATTAATATCAATTAAATTATTTTTATATTATTTAATGAAACGGGAGGGCACTGGGAGGGGTGGGGGAGGGGCGGCCCTGCTGTCCCCTCCCCCATGTCAGGCCCCACCCCCCCAATGACGTCATCCAATGATCACTCTCGAGCCGTCAATTAATCCATTAATTAAGAGCACTTTATTCATAATTACAGGCCACGCCCCCTCCACGGGGGGTCAAGGGGTCACCGGGGGGGTCAAGGGGTCACTCAGGGGTCAGCTGGTCACTCCATTGGTCACTCAAGGGTCACTCAGTTGGTCACTCAGGGGTCAGTTGGTCACTCCATTGGTCACTGTTGTGGTCATTTGGTCACTCAGGTGGCCACTTGGGGGTCAACTGGTCACTGAGGGGTCAGTTGGTCACTCAGTGGTCAGTTGGTCACTCCATTGGTCACTCAGGGGTCAGTTGGTCACTCAGTGGTCAGTTGGTCACTCCATTGGTCACTCAGGGGTCATTTGGTCACTCAGGGGTCAGTGGTCACTCCATTGGTCACTCAGGGGTCAGGTGGTCACTCAGGTGGTCACTGGGATGGTCAGTTGGTCACTCAGTTGGTCACTGGGTGGTCAGTTGGTCACTCCATTGGTCACTCAGGGGTCAGTTGGTCACTGTTGTGGTCATTTGGTCACTCGGGTGGCCACTTGGGGGTCAACTGGTCACTCAGGGGTCAGTTGGTCACTCAGTTGGTCACTGGGTGGTCAGTTGGTCACTCAGATGGTGACTCAGGGGTCAGTTGGTCACTCAGGGGTCACTCAGGGGTCACTCAGGAGTCAGCTGGTCACTCCATTGGTCACTCAGGGGTCAGATGGTCACTCAGATGGTCATTTGGGTCAGTTGGTCACTTGAGTGGTCAGTTGGTGACTCAGGGGTCAGTTGGTCACTCCATTGGTCACTGGGTGGCCAGTTGGTCACTCAGGTGGTGACTCAGGTGGTCAGTTGGTCACTCGAGTGGTCAGTTGGTCACTCAGGGGTCACTCTGTCACTCGGTCACTGGGGTGGTCAGTTGGTCACTCCATTGGTCACTTGGGGGTCAGTTGGTCACTGTTGTGGTCATTTGGTCACTCAGGTGGCCACTTGGGGGTCAACTGGTCACTGAGGGGTCAGTTGGTCACTCGGGGGTCAGTTGGTCACTTGAGTGATCAGTTGGTCACTCAGGTGGTCACTCAGAGGTCACTTGGTCACTTGAGTGGTCAGTTGGTCACTGGGGTGGTCAGTTGGTCACTCAGGTGGTCACTCAGGGGTCAACTGGTCACTGAGGGGTCAGTTGGTCACTCAGCTGGTCACTCAGTCACTCAGTGGTCAGTGGTCACTCAGGGGTCAGTTGGTCACTGGGTGGTCAGTTCGTCACTTGGGGGTCAGTTGGTCACTCAAGTGGTCACTCAGTGGTCAGTTGGTCACTCAGTTGGTCACTGGGTGGTCACTTGGTCACTCGGTCACTGGGGTGGTCACTTGATCACTCAAGCGGTCACTCAGGGCTCAGGTGGTCACTCGGGTGGTCAGTTGGTCACTCACTGGTCACTCAGTGGTCACTGCTCCCACTCTGGCCACTGCAGGGCATTGAGGGGTCAGTGATGGTCAGTGCTGGTCAGTGCTGGTCAGTGGGTGGTCAGCTGGTCACTCATTGGTCAGTGATGGTCAGTGATGGTCAGTGATGGTCAGTGATGGTCAGTGATGGTCAGTGTCACACAGGGGCGTCCATGGGATGGTCAGTTGGTCACTCAGTGGTCACTGCTCCCACTCCAGCCACTGCAGGGCATTGAGGGGTCAGTGATGGTCAGTGTCACACAGGGATGTCCATGGGGTGGTCAGTTGGTCACCCATTGGTCAGCGATGGTCAGTGATGGTCATTGGGTGGTCAGCTGGTCACTCCTTGGTCAGTGATGGTCAGTGGATGGTCAGCCGGTCACTCATTGGTCAGTGATGGTCACTCTGTCACACAGAGGTGTCCATGGGGTGGTCAGCTGGTCACTCATTGGTCACTCAGTGATGGTCAGTGATGGTCAGCTGGTCACTCAGTGGTCAGCGATGGTCAGTGATGGTCAGTGATGGTCAGTGTCACACAGAGCTGGTCAGTGATGGTCAGTTGGTCACTCATTGGTCAGTGATGGTCAGCGATGGTCAGGGATGGTCAGCGATGGTCAGTGATGGTCAGTGATGGTCAGCGATGGTCAGCGATGGCCAGCGGGTCACTCATTGGTCAGTGATGGTCAGTTGGTCACTCATTGGTCAGTGATGGTCAGTTGGTGGTCAGTGTCACACAGGGCTGGTCAGTGATGGTCAGTGGGTGGTCAGTGATGGTCAGTTGGTGGTCAGTGTTACACAGGGCTGGTCAGTGATGGTCAGTGGGTCGTCAGTGATGGTCAGTGATGGTCAGTTGGTCACTCATTGGTCAGTGGTCGTCAGTGAGTGGTCAGTCGGTCACTCCTTGGTCAGTGATGGTCAGTGATGGTCAGTGTCACAGAGGGCTGTCCATGGGGTGGTCAGTTGGTCACTCAATGGTCACTCATTGGTCAGTGAGTGGTCAGTTGGTCACTCCTTGGTCAGTGATGGTCACTCATTGGTCACTCAGTGATGGTCAGTGATGGTCAGCCGGTCACTCATTGGTCAGCGATGGTCAGCGATGGTCAGCAATGGTCAGTGATGGTCAGTGATGGTCAGTGTCACACAGGGCTGTCCATGGGGTGGTCAGCTGGTCACTCAATGGTCACTCAGTGGTCAGTGATGGTCAGTGATGGTCAGTGACGGTCAGTGTCACACAGGGCTGGTCAGTGATGGTCAGTGATGGTCAGTGATGGTCAGCTGGTCACTCATTGGTCAGTGATGGTCAGTGATGGTCAGTGATGGTCAGTGGTGGTCAGTGTCACACAGGGCTGGTCAGTGATGGTCAGTGTCACACAGGGGTGTCCATGGGGTGGTCAGTTGGTCACTCAATGGTCACTCATTGGTCAGTGATGGTCAGCGATGGTCAGCTGGTCACTCATTGGTCAGTGATGGTCAGTGATGGTCAGCGATGGTCAGCCGGTCACTCATTGGTCAGTGATGGTCAGTGATGGTCAGCGATGGTCAGCCGGTCACTCATTGGTCAGTGATGGTCACTCTGTCACACAGAGGTGTCCATGGGGTGGTCGGTTGGTCACTCATTGGTCACTCAGGGATGGTCAGCGATGGTCAGCGATGGTCAGTAATGGTCAGTGATGGTCAGTGTCACACAGGGCTGGTCAGTGATGGTCAGTGATGGTCAGTGGGTGGTCAGTGAGTGGTCAGTGATGGTCAGTGATGGTCAGTGATGGTCAGTGATGGTCAGTGTCACACAGGGGCATCCATGGGATGGTCAGTGGTCACTCAGCGGTCACTCAGCGGTCACTCAGTGGTCAGTGTCACAGAGGGGTGGTCAGTGATGGTCAGTGATGGTCAGTGATGGTCAGTCAGTGGTCAGCCGGTCACTCATTGGTCAGTGATGGTCATCTGGTCACTCATCGCTCCCCCCATCACTTCTCCCCCTGTGGCCACCGCAGGCACCACTCGAGGGCGTTCCGGAACATTCGGAGCCAGGGCGCGTTGCCGGCCTTGCCGCGGGCGTCGGCGGCGCGGGCGCGGCCGGGCCAGGGCAGGTGCCAGGCGCGCACGCAGCGCTCGGGGTGCGGCATGGCCGCCAGGTGCCGCCCGCACGCCGAGGCCAGCGCCGCCACGCCGCGCCCCGAGCCGTTGGGGTTCAGCGGGTAGCGCTCCGTCGGCTCGCCGCCGTCGTCCACGTAGCGCAGCGGGGCCAGGCCCGAGCGGAGGCAGCGGTCAAGGGCTGAGGGCTGCCGGAACTGGAAACGGCCTGGGAAACACGTAGAGACCAGTTAGAGACCGGTTAGACCAGTTAGAAACTGGTTAGACCAGTTAGAGCACTTAGGGTCAGTGGTCACTACAGCGGGGCCAGGCCCGAGCGGAGACAGCGGTCAAGGGACGAGGGCTGCCGGAACTGGAAACGGCCTGGGAAACCAGTTAGAGACCAGTTAGGGACCAGTTAGACCAGTTAAACCAGTTATGGGCCAGTAATGGTCAGTGGTCACTCCAGCCCCGAGTGGACACAGCGGTCAAGGGCCGAGGGCTGCCGGAACTGGAAACGGCCTGAGGAACAGGTAGAGACCAGTTAGGGACCAGTTAGAAACCAGTTACACCAGTTAGAAACCAGTTAGAGACCAGTTAGAGACCAGTTAGAGACCAGTTAGAGACTGGTTAGAGACCAGTTAGAGACCAGTAATGGTCAGTGGTCACTCCAGCCCCGAGTGGACACAGCGCTCCAGGGCCGAGGGCTGCCGGAACTGGAAACGGCCTGGGAACAGGTACAGACCAGTTAGAGACCAGTTACACCAGTTAGAGACCAGTTAGACCAGTTAGAGACCAGTTAGAGACCAGTAATGGTCAGTGGTCACTCCAGCGGGGCCAGGCCGGCCCGGACACAGCGGTCAAGGGCCAAGGGCTGCCGGAACTGGAAACGGCCTGGGGACACGTAGAGACCAGTTAGGGACCAGTTAGACCAGTTAGAGACCAGTTAGAAACCAGTTAGAAACCAGTTAGAGACCAGTAATGGTCAGTGGTCACTCCAGCAGCCAGCCCCGAGCGGACACAGCGGTCAAGGGCCGAGGGCTGCCGGAACTGGAAACGGCCTGGGGAACACGTAGAGACCAGTTAGGGACCAGTTAGGGACCAGTTAGACCAGTTAGAGCACTTAGGGTCAGTGGTCACTCAATGGTCATCAATGGAGCACCACCAGCCCCGAGCGGACACAGCGGTCAAGGGCCGAGGGCTGCCGGAACTGGAAACGGCCTGGGGAACAGTTAGAGACCAGTTAGGGACCGGTTAGAAACCAGTTAGACCAGTTAGAAACCAGTTAGAGACCGGTTAGAAACCAGTTAGACCAGTTAGACCAGTTAGACCAGTTAGAGACCAGTAATGGTCAGTGGTCACTCCAGCCCCAAGTGGACAGAGCGGTCAAGGGCCGAGGGCTGCCGGAACTGGAAACGGCCTGGGGACTGGTAGAGACCAGTTAGAGACCAGTTAGAAACCAGTTAGACACCAGTTAGAGACTGGTTAGACCAGTTAGAGCACTTAGGGTCAGTGGTCACTCAATGGTCATCAATGGAGAGTGGCCAGGCTGGACCGGACACACAAGAGTCAAGGGCGGCCAGAACTGGAAACGGCATGGGAAACAGGTAGAGACCAGTTAGAAACCAGTTACAGACTGGTTAGAAACCAGTTACAGACTGGTTAGAAACCAGTTAAACCAGTTAGAGACCAGTTAGACCAGTTACAGACTGGTTAGAAACCAGTTAAACCAGTTAGAGACCAGTTAGACCAGTTACAGACTGGTTAGAAACCAGTTAGAAACCAGTTAGAGCACTTAGGGTCAGTGGTCACTCAATGGTCATTGAGGGAGTGCAGCGGGGCCAGGCCTGAGCGGACACAGCGCTCCAGGGCTGAGGGCTGACGGAACTGGAAACGGCCTGGGGACAGGTACAGACCAGTTAAACCAGTTAGGGACCGGTTAGAAACCAGTTAGGGACCAGTTACAGACTGGTTAGAAACCAGTTAGACCAGTTAGAGACCAGTAATGGTCAGTGGTCACTCCAGCCCCGAGTGGACAGAGCGGTCAAGGGCCGAGGGCTGCCGGAACTGGAAACGGCCTGGGGAACAGGTAGAGACCAGTTAGGGACCAGTTAGACCAGTTAGAGACTGGTTAGAAACCAGTTAGATGGGTAATGGTCAGTGGTCACTCCAGTGGCCAGGCCCGAGCAGACACAGCGGTCAAGGGCCGAGGGCTGACGGAACTGGAAATGGCCTGGGGACAGGTAGAGACCAGTTAGAGACCAGTTAGACCAGTTACAGACTGGTTAGACCAGTTAGAAACCAGTTAGAGACCAGTTAGAGACCAGTTAGACCAGGTAGAAACTGGTTGAAAAATAGTCAGGGTCAGTGGTCACTCAGTGGTCATCGATGGAGAGCGGCCAGGCTGGACCGGACACTCAAGGGCCGAAAGTGGCTGGAACTGGAAATGGACTGGGAAACCAGTTAGAAACCAGTTAGAGACCAGTTAGACCAGTTACAGACTGGTTAGAAACCAGTTAGACCAGTTAGAGACCAGGAAGGGTAAGTGGTCTCTCAATGGCCATTGAGGGAGAGCAGCCAGGCCAGACTGGACACTCAAGGGCTGAAAGTGGCTGGAAATGGAAATGGACTGGGGAAACCAGTTAGAAACCAGTTAGAAACCAGTTAGAGACCAGTTAGAAACCAGTTAGACCAGTTACAGACTGGTTAGAAATGAGTTAGAGACCAGTAAGGGTCAGTGGTCACTCAATGGTCATTGAGGGAGCGCAGCGGGGCCAGGCCCGAGCGGAGACAGCGCTCCAGGGCCGAGGGCTGCCGGAACTGGAAACGGCCTGGGGAACAGGTACAGACCAGTTAGAGACCAGTTAGACCAGTTAGAAACCAGTTACAAACTGGTTAGAAACCAGTTAGACCAGTTAGAGACCAGTTAGACCAGTTACAGACTGGTTAGAAACCAGTTAGATGGGTAATGGTCAGTGGTCACTCAATGGCCATTGAGGGAAAGCAGCCAGGCCAGACTGGACACTCAAGGGCCGAAAGTGGCTCGAACTGGAAATGGACTGGGGAAACCAGTTAGAAACCAGTTAAAGACCAGTTAGAAACCAGTTAGACCAGTTAGAGATTGGTTAGAAACCAGTTAGACCAGTTAGAGACCAGTAAGGGTCAGTGGTCACTCAATGGTCATTGAGGGAGCGCAGCGGGGCCAGGCCCGAGCGGAGACAGCGGTCCAGGGCCGAGGGCTGACGGAACTGGAAACGGCCTGGGGACAGGTACAGACCAGTTAGGGACCAGTTAGAGACTGGTTATAAACCAGTTAGAAACCAGTTAGAGACCAGTAATGGTCAGTGGTCACTCCAGCGGGGCCAGGCCCGAGCGGAGACAGCGGTCAAGGGACGAGGGCTGCCGGAACTGGAAACGGCCTGGGAAACCAGTTAAGAGACCAGTTAGAGACTGGTTAAACCAGTTAGAAACCAGTTACAAACTGGTTAGAAAGCAGTTAGACCAGTTAGAGACCAGTTAGAGACCAGTTAGAGACCAGTTAGAAATGAGTTATGGACCAGTAAGGGTCAGTGGTCACTCAATGGTCATCACTGGAGAGTGGCCAGGCTGGACCGGACACACAAGGGTCAAGGGTGGCCAGAACTGGAAAAAGCATGGGAAACAGGTAGAGACCAGTTAGAAACCAGTTACAGACTGGTTAGAAACCAGTTAGGGACCAGTTAGACCAGTTAGATCAGTTACAGACTGGTTAGAAACCAGTTAGGGACCAGTTAGACCAGTTACAGACTGGTTAGAAACCAGTTAGAAACTGGTTAGAGCACGTAGGGTCAGTGGTCACTCAATGGTCATCGATGGAGAGCGGCCGGGCTGGACTGGACACTCAAGGGCTGAAAGTGGCTGGAACTGGAAATGGACTGGGAAACCAGTTAGAGACCAGTTAGAGACCAGTTAGAGACCAATTAGGGACCAGTTAGACCAGTTAGAGACCAGTTAGAGACCAGTTAGACCAGTTAGAGACCAGTAAGGGTCAGTGGTCATTCAATGGTCATCAATGGAAAGTGGCCAGGCCCGAGCGGAGACAGCGCTCCAGCGCCGAGGGCTGCCGGAACTGGAAACAGCCTGGGGACAGGTAGAGACCAGTTAGACCAGTTAGAGACCAGTTAGAAACCAGTTAGACCAGTTAGAAACCAGTTAGAGCACTTAGGGTCAGTGGTCACTCAATGGTCATTGAGGGAGCGCAGCGGGGCCAGGCCCGAACGGAGACAGCGGTCAAGGGCCGAGGGCTGCCGGAACTGGAAACGGCCTGGGAAACCAGTTAGAGACCAGTTAGGGACCAGTTAGACCAGTTAGAGACCAGTTAGATGGGTAATGGTCAGTGGTCACTCAATGGTCATCAATGGAGCACCACCAGCCCTGAGCGGAGACAGCGGTCCAGGGACGAGGGCTGCTGGAACTGGAAACGGCCTGGGGACACGTAGAGACCAGTTAGGGACCAGTTAGACCAGTTAGAGACCAGTTAGAAACCAGTTAGACCAGTTAGAAATGAGTTAGAGACCAGTAAGGGTCAGTGGTCACTCAATGGTCATTGAGGGAACGCAGCGGGGCCAGGCCCGAGCAGAGACAGTGCTCCAGGGCCGAGGGCGGCCGGAACTGGAAACGGCCTGGGAAACCAGTTAGAGACCAGTTAGGGACTGGTTAGAAACCAGTTACAGACTGGTTAGAAACCAGTTAGACCAGTTAGACCAGTTAGAGACCAGTAATGCTCAGTGGTCACTCCAGCCCCGAGCAGACACAGCGGTCAAGGGCCGAGGGCTGCCGGAACTGGAAACAGCCTGTGGAACCAGTTAGAGACCAGTTAGAAACCAGTTAGACCAGTTACAGACTGGTTAGAAACCAGTTAGACCAGTTAGAGATTGGTTAGAAACCAGTTATACCAGTTAGAGACCAGTAATGGTCAGTGGTCACTCAATGGTCATCAATGGAGAGCGGCCAGGCCAGACCAGACACTCAAGGGCTGAAAGTGGCTGGAACTGGAAATGGACTGGGGAAACCAGTTAGAAACCAGTTAGAGACCAGTTAGACCAGTTAGGGACCAGTTAGAGACCAGTTAGAGACCAGTTAGAGACCAGTTAGACCAGTCAGAGACCAGTTAGAGACCAGTTAGAGACCAGTTAGACCAGTCAGAGACCAGTTAGAGACCAGTTAGAGACCAGTTAGAGACCAGTTAGACCAGTCAGAGACCAGTTAGAGACCAGTTAGAGACCAGTTAGAGACCAGTTAGAAACCAGTTAGAGACCAGTTAGGGACCAGTTAGAGACCAGCTAAAGACCAGTTAGACCAGTTAGAGACCAGTTAGAGACCAGTTAGAGACCAGTTAGACCAGTCAGAGACCAGTTAGAGACCAATTGGAGACCAGTTAGACCAGTCAGAGACCAGTTAGAGACCAGTTAGAGACCAGTTAGAGACCAGTTAGACCAGTCAGAGACCAGTTAGAGACCAGTTAGAGACCAGTTAGAGACCAGTTAGAAACCAGTTAGAGACCAGTTAGGGACCAGTTAGAGACCAGCTAAAGACCAGTTAGACCAGTTAGAGACCAGTTAGAGACCAGTTAGACCAGTTAGAAACCAGTTAGAAACCAGTTAGACCAGTTAGAGACCAGTTAGAAACCAGTTAGAGACCAGTTAGATCAGTTAGGGACCAGTTAGAGACCAGTTAGACCAGTTAGGGACCAGTTAGAAACCAGTTAAACCAGTTAGGGACCAGTTAGAGAGCAGCTCCAGCCCAGTTCCACCAGTTAAACCAGTAAGGCACCAGTGACACCAGTGAGAGCCCAGTGCTCCCAGTATAACCAGTATAAATAACCAGTACGCCCACTTTACCCTCTCCATGTGCCACCCAGTCCCTCCCAGTATAACCAGTAAAACCAGTATAACCAGTATTCCCAGTTACCCTCTCCGTGCGCCACCCAGACCCCGAGCCGCGACCCCTCCATGCCCCAGTGTTCCCAGTATAACCAGTATAACCAGTATAACCAGTATAACCAGTTACCCTCTCCATGCGCCACCCAGACCCCCAGCTCCATGCCCCAGTGCCCTCCCAGTATAACCAGTATAACCAGTAACTCAGCCCTATCAATTCCCCCAGTCTATCCCAGTATAACCAGTGTTCCCAGTCCCTCCCAGTGTTCCCAGTATAACCAGTATAACCAGTGTTCCCAGTATAACCAGTGTTCCCAGTGCTCCCAGTATAACCAGTATACCCAGTTTACCTTCCCTGTGCGCCACCCAGACTCTGAGCTGCGCCCGGCCATGCCCCAGTCCCTCCCAGTATAACCAGTATAACCAGTATCATACATAACTCAGCCCTATCAGCTCTCCCAGTATAACCAGTGTTCCCAGTCCCTCCCAGTGTTCCCAGTGTTCCCAGTATAACCAGTATAACCAGTATCCCCAGTTACCTTCCCCGTGCGCCACCCAGACCCCGAGCCGCGCCCCCTCCATGCCCCAGTGTTCCCAGTGTTCCCAGTCCCTCCCAGTATAACCAGTATCCCCAGTTTACCCTCTCCGTGCGCCACCCAGACCCCGAGCCGCGCCCCCTCCATGCCCCAGTCTATCCCAGTATAACCAGTATAACCAGTATAACCAGTATTCCCAGTTACCCTCTCCATGCGCCACCCAGACCCCGAGCCGCGCCCCCTCCATCCCGCAGTGTTCCCAGTGCTCCCAGTCCCTCCCAGTATTCCCAGTATCCCCAGTTTACCCTCTCCGTGCGCCACCCAGACCCCGAGCCGCGCCCCCTCCATCCCGCAGTGTTCCCAGTATAACCAGTATAACCAGTATAACCAGTATAACCAGTAACTCAGCCCTATCGATTGCCCCAGTCTATCCCAGTATAACCAGTCTCTCCCAGTGCTCCCAGTATAACCAGTATCCCCAGTTTACCCTCTCCGTGCGCCACCCAGACCCCGAGCCGCGCCCCCTCCATCCCGCAGTGTTCCCAGTATAACCAGTATAACCAGTAACTCAGTTCTATCAATTCCCCCAGTCTATCCCAGTATAACCAGTGTTCCCAGTGTTCCCAGTGTTCCCAGTATAACCAGTATAACCAGTATAACCAGTTTACCCTCTCCGTGCGCCACCCAGACCCCGAGCCGCGCTCCCTCCATGCCCCAGTGTTCCTAGTATAACCAGTATAACCAGTATAACCAGTATAACCAGTATAACCAGTATAACCAGTATCACCAGTAACTCAGGTCTATCAATTCCCACAGTCTATCCCAGTATAACCAGTCCCTCCCAGTGTTCCCAGTCCCTCCCAGTATAACCAGTATCACCAGTATTCCCAGTATTCCCAGTATTCCCAGTTACCCTCTCCGTGCGCCACCCAGACCCCGAGCCGCGCTCCCTCCATGCCCCAGTATAACCAGTGCTCCCAGTATAACCAGTATAACCAGTAACTCAGCCCTATTGGTTCCCCCAGTATAACCAATGCTCCCAGTCCCTCCCAGTGTTCCCAGTATAACCAGTATAACCAGTGTTCCCAGTCCCTCCCAGTATAACCAGTATTCCCAGTTACCCTCTCCGTGCGCCACCCAGACCCTGAGCCGCGCCCCCTCCATCCCGCAGTGTTCCCAGTATAACCAGTATAACCAGTGTTACCAGTATAACCAGTATAACCAGTATCCCCAGTTACCTTCCCCGTGCGCCACCCAGACCCTGAGCTGCGCTCCCTCCATGCCCCAGTGTTCCCAGTATTCCCAGTATAACCAGTATAACCAGTATCATCCATAACTCAGCCCTATCAGCTCCCCCAGTATAACCAGTGTGGCCAGTCCCTCCCAGTGCTCCCAGTGTTCCCAGTATTCCCAGTTTACCTTCCCCGTGCGCCACCCAGACCCCGAGCCGCGCCCCCTCCATGCCCCAGTGCCCTCCCAGTATAACCAGTATCCCCAGTTACCCTCTCCGTGCGCCACCCAGACCCCGAGCCGCGCCCCCTCCATGCCCCAGTGTTCCCAGTATAACCAGTATAACCAGTAACTCAGCCCTATCAATTCCCATAGTCTATCCCAGTATAACCAATGTTCCCAGTCCCTCCCAGTATAACCAGTATAACCAGTATACCCAGTTTACCCTCTCCGTGCGCCACCCAGACTCCGAGCCGCGCTCCCTCCATGCCCCAGTGCTCCCAGTGCTCCCAGTATAACCAGTATAACCAGTATAACCAGTATAACCAGTATTCCCAGTATTCCCAGTTACCTTCCCCGTGCGCCACCCAGACCCCGAGCCGCACCCCGGCCATGCCCCAATGTTCCCAGTGCTCCCAGTATAACCAGTATAACCAGTTTACCTTCCCCGTGCGCCACCCAGACCCCGAGCCGCGCCCCCTCCATCCCGCAGTGCTCCCAGTGCTCCCAGTATAACCAGTATCCCCAGTTACCTTCCCCGTGCGCCACCCAGACCCCGAGCCGCGCCCCGGCCATCCCGCAGTGTTCCCAGTCCCTCCCAGTGCTCCCAGTATAACCAGTTTACCTTCCCCGTGCGCCACCCAGACCCCGAGCCGCGCCCCCTCCATCCCCCAGTGTTCCCAGTATAACCAGTATCACCAGTATAACCAGTATCACCAGTATCACCAGTATTTCCAGTTACCCTCTCCGTGCGCCACCCAGACCCCGAGCCGCGCTCCCTCCATGCCCCAGTATAACCAGTATAACCAGTGCTCCCAGTCCCTCCCAGTATAACCAGTATCCCCAGTTTACCTTCCCCATGCGCCACCCAGACCCCGAGCCGCGCCCCCTCCATCCCGCAGTGTTCCCAGTATAACCAGTATAACCAGTATCCCCAGTTACCTTCCCCGTGCGCCACCCAGACCCCGAGCCGCGCCCCCTCCATGCCCCAGTGTTCCCAGTCCCTCCCAGTATAACCAGTATTCCCAGTTACCCTCTCCGTGCGCCACCCAGACCCCGAGCCGCGCCCCCTCCATCCCGCAGTGTTCCCAGTGTTCCCAGTATAACCAGTATAACCAGTATCCCCAGTTACCCTCTCCGTGCGCCACCCAGACCCCGAGCCGCGCCCCCTCCATCCCGCAGTGTTCCCAGTATAACCAGTATAACCAGTATAACCAGTATCCCCAGTTACCCTCTCCGTGCGCCACCCAGACCCCGAGCCGCGCCCCCTCCATCCCGCAGTATAACCAGTGCTCCCAGTGTTCCCAGTATAACCAGTATTCCCAGTATAACCAGTATCCCCAGTTACCCTCTCCGTGCGCCACCCAGACCCCGAGCCGCGCCCCCCTCCATGCCCCAGTGCCCTCCCAGTATAACCAGTCTATCCCAGTATAACCAGTATAACCAGTATCCCCAGTTTACCCTCTCCGTGCGCCACCCAGACCCCGAGCCGCGCCCCCCTCCATCCCGCGCAGCATCAGCGCCGGCCCCGGCTCCACCCTGACGGTGACGAAACGCGACTCGAACCGGCCCGACAGGTTCCGCTCCAGCGCCACCGCGGGGACCGGGCCAGCGGGGCTGCTGTCATCTGGCAGGGGAGGGACACCCAGGGTCACCAGGGGTCACCAGGGGTCACCAGAGTGTCACCAGGGGTCACCAGAGTGTCACCAAGGGGGTGTCAGCGAGGGGACACCTTGAGGACACCTTGGGGACAGAAATCCCAAAGGGAAACCCCAGAGGGATGAACTTGGGGACACCTCTGGGGACACCTTGGGGACATCCAGGGCCACTGCTGGGGATGGCCCGGAGAGGTGTCACCTGTCATGGGAATGTCACCAAGGGTCACCAGGGTGGCACCAGGGGGGTGACAGTGAGAGGACATCGAGGGGACATTGAGGGGACAACCCCAGGACAGAAACCCGAAAGGGACCAAGTTGGGGACACCTCTGGGGACACCCAGAGCCACCGCGGGGACAGGGCCAGCGGGGGAGGCGTCATCTGCCACGGGAGGGACACCCAGGGTCACCAGAGTGTCACCAGGGTGGCATCAGGGGGTGGCAGTGAGGGGACATTGAGGGGACACCTTGGGGACAGCCCCGGGACAGAAACCCCAAAGGGAAACCCCAGAGGGACAAAGTTGGGGACACCTCTGGGGACATCCAGAGCCACCACAGGGACAGGGCCACCGGGGGAGGTGTCATCTCTGCCACAGGAATGGTCACCGAGGGGTCACCAGGGTGTCACCAAGGGTAGGGTGGCAGTGAGTGGCGGACATCAAGGGGACACCTTGGGGGACAGCCCCCGGGACAGAAACCCCGAAGGGACAAAGTTGGGGGACACTTCTGGGGACACCTTGGGGACATCAGGGCCACTGCTGGGGATGGGCCCGGAGAGGTGTCACCTGTCATGGGAATGTCACCAAGGGTCACCAGAGTGTCACCAGGGGGGGTGGCAGGTGAGGGGACACCTTGGGGGACACCTTGGGGACAGAAATCCCAAAGGGAAACCCCCAAAGGGACAAAGTTGGGGACACTTGTGGGGGACACTCTTGGGGACACCATCACCACCACCAGGACCATGGGGCTGTCACCTGTCATGGGAGTGTCACCAAGGGGTCACCAGAGTGGTCACCAAGTGTTTGGGGACATCGAGGGGACATTGAGAGGGACACCTTGGGGACAGTCCCGGGACAGAAACCCCACAGGGACAAAGTTGGGGACCACCTTCTGGGGACACCTTGGGGACATCCAGGGCCACTGCTGGGGATGGGCCTGTAGAGGTGTCACCTGTCATGGGAAATGTCACCAAGGATCACCAGAGTGTCACCAGGGGTTGGGGACATCGAGGGGACACCCTTGGGGACAGCCCCAGGGACAGAAATCCCAAAGGGAAACCCCAAAAGGGACGAACTTGGGGGACACTTCTGGGGACACTCTTGGGGACACCATCACCACCACCAGGACCATGGGGCTGTCACCTGTCATGGGAGTGTCACCAAGAGTGTCACCAGAGTGTCACCAGAGGTTGGGGACATCAAGGGGACAGCGAGAGGGGGACAACCTCAGGACAGAAACCCCAAAGGGACAAAGTTGGGGACACCTCTGGGGACATCCAGGGGACACCGCTGGGGACAGGGGCCACCGGAGGGAGGTTGTCATCTGCCACGGGAATGTCAACCGAAGGTCACCAGAGTGTCACCGAGGGGTCACCAGGGGTCACCAGGGGTCACCAGGGGGGGTGGCAGTGAGGGGACATCGAGGGGACACTTTGGGGACAGTCCCGGGACAGAAACCCCAAAGGGACAAAGTTGGGGACACCTCTGGGGACACAGGTGACACAGATGACATTGGGGTGACATTGAGGTGACAGAGGTGACACAGGTGGACACTCACAGGTGACACCAGATGACATTGGAGGTGACATTGGGGGTGACACAGGGGGACACAGGTGACACTCACAGGTGACACAGGTGACACTCACAGGTGACACTGACCTGTCCCCACCCCATCCCAGCAGCGCCATCAGCTGGCAGCCCGTTGACACACCCCCAGGCTGAAGTGTGGACCCAGGGGACATTGGGGTGACATTGGGGTGACATTGGGGTGACACAGGTGACACAGGTGACACAGGTGACACAGGTGACACTCACAGGTGACACAGGTGACACAGGTGACACAGGTGACACAGACAGGTGACACAGGTTGACACAGGTGACACAGGTGGACACAGGTGACACAGGTGACACTGACCTGTCCCCACCCAGCCCCGCAGCGCCAATCAGCTGGCTAGCCGTTGCACACCCCAGGCTTGAAGGTGTGACCCCAGGGGACATTGGGGTGACAATTGGGTGACATTGGGGTGACACAGGTGACACTCACCAGGTGACATTGGGGTGACACAGGTGACACAGACAGGTGACCACAGGTGACACTGACCTGTCCCCACCCAGCCCAGCAGCGCCATCAGCTGGCAGCCGTTGCACACCCCCAGGGCTGACAGAGTGTGACCCAGGGGACATTGGGGTGACAATGGGGTGACACAGGTGACACAGGTGACACATGACAGGTGTGAAAG
>JBBFKN010000388.1:0-32713 GCA_039654755.1 Calcarius lapponicus | reverse complement strand
GAAGGAAAGGAAAGGAAAGGAAAAGGAAAGGAAAGGAAAGGAAAGGAAAGGAAAGGAAAGGAAAGGGAAAGGAAAGGAAAGGAAAGGAAAGGAAAGGAAAGGAAAGGAAAGGAAAGGAAAGGAAAGGAAAGGAAAGGAAAGGAAAGGAAAGGAAAGGAAAAGGAAAGAGGAAAGGAAAGGAAAGGAAAGGAAAGGAAAGGAAAGGAAAGGAAAGGAAAGGAAAGGAAAGGAAAGGAAAGGAAAGGAAAGGGAAAGGAAAGGAAAGGAAAGGAAAGGAAAGGAAAGGAAAGGAAAGGAAAGGAAAGGAAAGGAAAGGAAAGGAAAAGGAAAGGAAAGGAAAGGAAAGGAAAGGAAAGGAAAGGAAAGGAAGAAGGAAAGGAAAGGAAAGGAAAAGGAAAGGAAAGAGGAAGGAGTTTTAGTCTCCTAAAAGCCATCGCTGGTGTGATTCCTTCACGCATTCCAGGGAAGGCAGCTCTTGGAAGCCGTTTAAATGCCCAATGAAAGCTTCCAGTGAGCAAACCGTGCTGCGATGCCATGACCTGTCCTCTCCCTTGCAGAGAAGCCCTCCAAGCCCAAGTGCTGGCTGGAGGGGGAGCCGCTGGAGGGGAAGGAGCTGTCCCTGCAGTGCCGCTCCGCCTCGGGCACTGCCCCCATTCTCCTACCGCTGGCAGCGCCTCAGCCCGGAGGACGAGAGAGCCGAGCAGCTCCCGCCCAACTCCAGAGTCAGTGAGTCGGGGCTGCGCCTCCCTCCAGCTCGGGGATCGCGGGGTGGATGCTCCAGCGCTGCTCCCACCGCTGCGGCTGCGCCCGGGGGCTGCCTCCACCTTTCCCCCTTCTTTCCCCTTCAATTCTCCCTTTCCCCCCCTTCTTTCCCTTTTCTTTCCTCCCTTCTTTCCCCTTTCTTTCCTCCCTTCTTTCCCTTTCCTTCCTCCCTTCTTTCTCCTTTCTTTTCCCTTTCTTTCTCCTTTTTCCCCCCTTCTTTCTCCCTTCTTTCTCTTTTCTTTCTCCCTTCTTTCTCTTTTCTTTCTCCCTTCTTTCCCCTTTCTTTCCTCCCTTCTTTCTCATTCTTTTCCCTTCTCTTTCTCCTTTTTCCCCCTTCTTTCTCCCTTCTTTCCCTTTTCTTCTCCCTTCTTTCCCTTTTCTTTCTCCCTTCTTTCCCTTTTCTTTCTCCCTTTCTTCCTTCTTTCCACCTCCTTTCTCCTTTCTTTCTTCCTTTTTTCCCCCTTATTTCTCCCCTTCTATCCCTTTTCTTCCCCCTTCTTTCTGCCTTCTTTCTCCCTCCTTTCTCTCTTCTTTTTTCCTTCTTTCCCCCTTCTTTCTTCCTTCTTTCTCCTTTCTTTCTTCCTTCTTTCTTCCTAGTTTCTTCCTTCTTTCCTCTTTCCCCCTTCCTTCTTTTCTCCTTCTTTCCCCCTCTCTCTCCCTTCTTTCTCCTTTCTTTCTCTCTCCTTTCCCCCTTCTTCCTTCCTGCCCCTTCTTTTTCCTTCCCTTCCCCCCTGGCATTGTCTGGAGCTGACTTCACCCCTCAGATCAATTCTCTCCTCTCTGCCCTGCCCCGCAAGTCCGCAGTTCGTGCTCCATCTCACTAACCCGGCGGTGTTTTCCCCTGCAGACATCTCGAACCCGGGCCAGGTGCTGCTGAAGAACCTGACGCAGATGAGCACGGGGCTCTACCAGTGCGTGGCCACCAACGAGGCGGGGCAGGAGAGCTGCGCGCTGCAGTGACGGTGCAGCGTAAGTACCGCCCTGGGCAGGGACATCCCCAAAACACCCCCGATGGACAGAGAGGAGACACAGGAGGGAGTTATTCAAAATACGGAAACTGATCTAGGACTGATATCCAACTGCGGCAGACAAAAACTCTCGAAAAGTTTGGAGTTAGAAAGTGTGTGTTTATTGTGACATACAGGACTGCAATTTACAGGGGATTACAGAGTCCTTTTATTTGTACAGGTATTGAATACCCAAAAATACAAATATTCATCACTTTGGTACATTCCCATTCCCAATATGGATATTGATCTAGTACCGATATCCGAAATCTCTCGAACAGTTTAGAGTTAAAAAGTGTGTGTTTTATTGTGGGATAGCTCCCAACTACACACCACAACTTACAGGTGATCACAGAGCCCTTTTATCTGTACAAATATTGAATACCCAAAATACAAATACATGTTTATCACTTTGGTACTTCCCATTCACATAGCTATCAATATCCAAAAACTCTCGAACACTTTAGAGTTACAAAGTGAATGTTTATTGTGGGATAGCTCCCAAACTCACACTGCAATTTACAGGTGATTACAGAGCCCTTTTATCCGTACAAGTATTGAATACCCAAAAATACAAATGCATGTTCATAACTTTGGTACATCCCACTTCCCCTGCTTTGTATGGTAATTAGTTCAAAAGCCATTAAGCAATGGTAATTAGTTCAAAAGCCATTAAGCATGGTAATTAGTTCAAAAGCCATTAAGCATGCACAGTTTGTTCCTTGAAATGGGTCGGTGGTCCCTTTCATGGGGAGGGGGTCCCAAAATGAGGAAGTAAATGCAGGAGGGTAATTTGCAGGATAAAAAGTAACTTTTAACACAATTTAATCAGGTTTAGCCATTTGTGTCCTGAACAGCAGGGATCAAAATCGCCTGAGGAGCCCCACCAGGGAGTCCTTTACATCTGCATACCAGGAAAAGGGTGGAGTTTATCACCCCAAGGCAAACAATGAGTTCAGCAGCTCCCCAAGCTGGACCTGCCTCTGATAAGGCTCCTAACAAAGAAGTCTCCATCTGGAGATCCCACAGCTTTGGAATTTTTCTGGCCAGCCAAGCCTGAAATAACTGGAAATATGGAATCAAGGAAAACCGGTTTGCCTCAGGCATGTGAAGTAAAAGCGTCCAGGCAGCTTTTCAGGCAATTGAACTGGTTTAAAAACCTCACTCGGCTTTGCTAAACCCTCCTGAGGGACTGAGCTGAAGGAAACACCTTTCAGCCGAGCCAGCCTGACCCCTTTGACCCCAGAAAGGTTTTCATGAACTGTCAGCAGAGGGCCCATCACCCATGGGAAATGTTGGAGGAAATGTTGGGGAAAATGTTGGGAAATGTTGGGAAATGTTCTCTCCTTACTCGGCTGACTGGGATGAAAAAAGGCCCTGCCCAGGACGGTTTCCTTTCCTGCCTTGTCTGCCTCAGTCAGGTCACTTTTCCTCCACATTTGAATAATTCATTTCAGAGCAGGGCTGGAATCATTCAAGGGGAGTTGAAGGAATAAAATCTCATGGGAAAACATTAAGAGATTAAACACTCCTCTGCCATCACTCTGCCTTGGGTTCTGCCTGGGGCCCATGCCCCATACAGGGGCTGCCCTGTCCTTGAATTTTCTGTATTTTACACTCTCAGAAGGGGATTTTCCCTCCTTATTTCAACTCCAGTATCAGAACAGGGCTGTAATCATTCAGGGGGGGAGTTGAAGGAACAAAATCCTCATGGGGAAACATTAAGAGATTAAACACTCCTCTGCCATCACTTCTGCCCTGGGTGCTGCCTGGTGCTGTGTTCCACACAGGGGCTGCCCTGTCTTTTCTGCATTTTTACTCTTAGAAGGGGATTTTCCCTCCTTATTTCAACTCCACTATCAGAACAGGGCTGTAATCATTCAAGGGGAGTTGAAGGAACAAAATTCTGCCAGGGAAACATTTAAGAGATTAAACACTCCTCTGCCATCACCTCTGCCTTGGGGCCATGCTCCACTCCTGGGCTGCCCTGTCTTAGAATTTCCCCATGAGGATTTTGTTCCTTCAACTCCCCTTGAATGATTACAATCCTGTTCTGATATTGGAGTTGAAATAAGGAGGGAAAATCCCCTTCTGAGAGTGTAAAAATACAGAAAATACAAAGAGATTAAACACTCCTCTGCCTTGGGTGCTGCCTGGTGCCATTGCTCCACACAGGGGCTGCCTGTCTTTGTATTTTCTGTATTTTACACTCTTAGAAGGGGATTTTTTCCTCCTTATTTCAACTCCAATTTCAGAGCAGGGTTGTAATCATTCAAGGGGAGTTGAAGGAACAAAATTCTGCCAGGGAAACATTAAGAGATTAAACACTCCTCTGCCATCACCTCTGCCTTGGGTGCTGCCTGGTGTTAGTGCTCCACACAGGGGCTGCCCTGTCCTTGTATTTCTGTATTTCACACTCTCAGAAGGGGATTTTCCCTCCTTATTTCAGCTCTGCCCCACAGCTGGAGGCACGGCACTCGTGGTTTCACCCTTGCAGAGGTGACTGCTCCACTGCCCCGCCAGCTCAGCTGAGCTGGAGACAAACTGGTTCAACTTCTGTGTGGAGCCACACCTCAAAACTGAACCCCAGCGCGCTGTCCTGAGCTGCACCCAGCGCTGGGACTTGTAGCATGGACTAAAAACTCACCACGCCAACAAGGGCTCAAAAAACCCCATAAATTCTGTTTTTTTTGGACCACAGATGCCCAAAACATCAGCATGATCGCCGGGGCGGGAGTGTGCGGAGTGGTGCTGGGGCTCTCCCTCCTCCTCCTGGTGGTCAGGCTGACCATAAGGAGGAAAGAGAAGAAGAGGTACGAGGAAGAGGAGGCACCCAATGGAAATCAGGTAACGCCCTTTGGTTCATCCCACACTTTCCCACCGCTGTTTTAAACTCGCTCCGAGCCGCTTTCAGTGTCCTCAGAGGTTGCTCTCAAAAGCTTTTTTAAGTCGCTGTGAAACATCACTGACAAATTTCGCCACTGTGAGAATCTCTGGGAAGGCTTCAGCAGAAAATCAGATTAAAGTCACCCCGGCAAATAGCACAGACCTCAACCAACCGTTTTCCTCTCACATTTGCAATTTCGGTATTTTGAAGCAATTTGCATGTTCTTTTATGGTGTTAAATTGAAGCTGCTTGGCCGTTGTGGTTCTGAGAGGGGTTTGGGGGTGGTTTCCTTTCCTTCTTTCTTTTCTATTTCTTTTTTTATTATTATTATTTCTTTTCTTTTTCTTTCCTTTCTTTCCCACTCTTCTTCCCTCACTTCTCCTCTTCTTTCCCTTCCTCTTCCCACATTCTTTCTGCCTTTCCCCTCTTCTTTCTCGCTTCTTTCCCCTTTCCCCCCCCCTCTTTTCTACCTTATTTTTCCCTTCTTTTCCCCCTCTTTCCACCTTCTTTTCCTCTTCTTTCTTCCTCCCTTCTTTCCTTCCTCTTTCCCCTTCTTTCTTTGTTTTTTCTTCCTTCTTTCCACCTCTTTTCTTTCTTTCTTTCTTTCTTTCTTTCTTTCTTTCTTTCTTTCTTTCTTTCTTTCTTTCTTTTCTTCTTTCTTTCTTTCTTTCTTTCTTTCTTTCTTTCTTTCTCTCTCTCTCTCTCTCTCTCTTTCTCTCTTTCTCTCTTTCCTCTCTTTCTCTCTCTTTCTCTCTTTCTCTTTCTCCTCTTTCTCTCTTTCTCTCTCTCTCTCTCCTCTCTCTCTCTCTTTCTCTTTCTTTCCCCTTCTTTCCTCACCTTTTTTCCCTAACTTCCCCCTTCTTCCTCCCTTCTTTCCCCCTCCTTTTCCCCTTCTTCCTCCCTCCTTTCCCCCTTTTTTCCTTTCATTTCCAGCTCCTATTTGGCACGCGGTTTAGCCACATTCTCTGAGCCCTCTCTGAGCCTTTTGAACAACTGTTGTCCCGGATTTAGCTCTGGATGAGCACGGAGGGGAGCAGGAGCCGACTCCCGTTCCTGGAGCTCCTCTGAACTCCCCTAAGCCGAGCTTGGGCTCCAGCCAAGCCAGCCTGAACTCCTCGGGAAGGAAAGCGCTGGAAAAATCTATTTCCAGGAATGACTCTGAGCTGCTGCCTCCAAGAAAACAAACCCTTGATCCATCTTTAGGTCTCTCTGCGCGGCCACCTGGCCTCGTGTGACATCTCTGCGCCACCAGGCAGCTCCGTAATCCCCTCAGCTGCTGATCCCCTCTTGGCTTTTTCCTCTTCTTTCCCCCTTCTTACCCTCCCCTTCTTTTTCCTCTTCTCCCGTCGTCTTTTTCCTCTTCTTTCTCCTTTCTTTCCCCCACTTTCATCCCTTCTTTTTCCCCCTTCTTCCCTCCCTTCTTCACAAAGGCAGTCTCTGCTGGTTTCTTTTTTCCTTTCCTTTCCTTTCCTTTCCTTTCCTTTCCTTTCCTTTCCTTTCCTTTCCTTTCCTTTCCTTTCTTTCCTTTCCTTTCCTTTCCTTTCCTTTCCTTTCCTTTCCTTTCCTTTCCTTTCCTTTCCTTTCCTTTCCTTTCCTTTCCTTTCCTTTCCTTCTTTCCTTTTCCTTTCCTTTCCCTTTCCTTTCCTTTCCTTTCCTTTCCTTCCCTTCCCTTCCCTTCCCTTTCCCTTTCCCTTTCCCTTTCCCTTTCCCTTTCCCTTTTCCCTTTCCCTTTCCCTTTCCCCTTTCCCTTTCCCTTTCCCTTTCCCTTTCCCTTTCCCTTTCCCTTTCCCTTTCCCTTTCCCTTTCCCTTTCCCTTTTTTCCCTTTCCCCCTTTCCCCTTTTTTCCCTTTCCCTTTCCCTTTTTTCCCTTTCCCTTTCCCTTCCCCTTTCCCTTTCCCTTCCCCGTTCCACTTTCCCCTTCCCCTTCCCCCTGTCCCCTTCCCCTTCCCCTTCCCCCTTCCCTTCCCTTTCCATCTGGATCCTCTCTGCTATCACCTTTCACGCCTGCCCGTTCCATCCTCCCCCTCCCTTGTCTCTCTCTCGGGCAGGACCCGCTCGTGGCGCTGCTCTCCCTGCCCAGAGCGGCAGAACCGGTTCCAGGCACTCCCGGCCCATTTGTGGCTCAGAGCACCCGGCTCGGCCCGCGCTGTTCGCTCTGACACCCGGCGCTCACTGCACACACACAGCGGCGGGTGTGAATTCCAAATCACTTACCAACACTCTGCGGGGCGATGGGGAGTTTAATCCATGAGTTACACAGCAAAGAGTTTGGAAAATTTGCAGGATATTAAATTAATTCCCCCCTTCTTTCCCCGAGCAAATTAGCACCGACTGTTTTCTCTCACTTTTGTGATGGCGGTATTTTGAAGAATTTGCGTATTCTTTTATGGTGTTAAATTAAAACTGCTTGTCTGTTGTGGTTCTGAGAGGGTTTGGGGTGGTTGTTTTCTTTCCTTCTTTCTTTTTTTTTCCTTTCCTTTATTTCCTCCTCTTCTTCCCTTCTTTTCCCCTTCTTTCTCCTCTTCTTTCTCCTGGTTTTTTCCTCTTCTTTCCACCTTCTTTTTTCCTTTTATTTCTCCCTTCTTTTTCCTCTTCTTTTATCTTTCTTTTTCCTCTTCTTTCTCCTTTGCATTCCCCTTTCTTTTTCCTCTCCTTTCTCCTTTCTTTCCTCCACTTTTCTCCCCTCTTTTCCCCCTTCTTACTCTCCCCTTCTTTTTCCTCTTCTTCCCCTTCCTTTTTCCTCTTCTTTCTCCTCTTCTTTCCCCTTCTTCCTCTTCTTCTCTCTTTCTTTCCCCCTTCTTTCTCCTCTTCTTTCTCCTCTTCTTTCTCCCTTCTTCTTCCTCTTCTTCTCTTTCTTTCCCCCTTCTTTTTCCTCTTTTTTTTCCTCTGTTTTCCCCCTTCCTTTTTTCCTCTTCTTCCCCCTTCCTTTTTCCTTTTCTTTCCCCTTTCTTTTTCCTCTGCTTTCTCCTTCTTTCTCCTCTGCTTTCTCCCTTCTTTCTCCTCTGCTTTCCCCCTTTCTTTTTCCTCTGCTTTCTCCTTCTTTCTCCTCTTCTTCCTCCCTTCTTTCTCCTCTGCTTTCCCCCTTCCTTTTTCCTCTTCTTTCCCCTTTCTTTTCCTCTTCTTTCTCCTCTGCTTTCCCCTTTTCTCTCTTTCTTTCCCCCTTCTTTTTCCTCTTCTTTGTCCTCTGCTTTCTCCCTTCTTTCTCCTCTGCTTTCCCCCTTCTTCTTCCTCTTCTTCTCTCTTTCTTTCCCCCTTCTTTTTCCTCTTTTCTCCTCTGCCTTCCCCCTTTCTTTTTCCCCTTCTTTCCCCTTTCTTTCTCCTCTGCTTTCCCCTTCTTTTTCCTCTTCTTTCTCCTCTTCTTTCCCCCTTCTTCTCTCTTTCTTTCCCCCTTCTTTTTCCTCTTCTTTCTCCGCTGCTTTCCCCCTTTTTTCCCCCTCTTTTTCCTCTTCTTTCCCCCTTCTTTTTCCTCTTCTTTCCCCCTTCTCTTTCCTCTTCTTCCCCCTTCTTTTTCCTCTTCTTTCCCCTTCTTTTTCCTCTTCTTCTCTCTTTCTTCCCCCTTCTCTTTCCTCTTCTTTCCCCTTTCTTTTTCCTCTTCTCCTCCCATTCTTTCCCCCTCTTCCCCCCATTCTTTCCGCCACTCCCGGCCATTCCCCAGCACCCCCCAGGGCTGTGACCGGACCATTCCCGCCGCTCTGACCCCTGTGTTCCCTCTGTTCCCTCGCAGGGAAGACGCCGAGGCCCCCAAGGCTCATCTGGTCAAACCCAGCTCCTCCTCCTCGGGCTCCCGCAGCTCCCGCTCGGGTTCCTCCTCCACCAGGTCCCACAGCCAACAGTGCCTCCCGCAGCCAGCGGACTTTGTCCACCGAAGCCACTCCCCACCTGACACCGCCCCAGTACAGCCAGCGGCAGCCGGACAGGAGAGAAGAACCCAAAAAAGCCGATTCCAACCACCTGGCCAAGGTGGCAGTGCCAGGCGCGATGGTGCCCGCGCAGAGCCGCGCCTTCCAAACCGTGGTGAGCATCCCCGGAGCATCCCCCTGCCCCGCAGCGCCGCTCGTCACAGCACCGGGGAAACGCCAGGAATTGTCACACAGCACCGGGGAAATCCCTAAAGTGTCACCGCACCGGGGGGAAATCCCTAAAGTGTCACCGCACCGGCCACTCAGCAGCGCTAGGGCAGCTAGAGCTCCTCCTGGTCAGCTTCATGGTCACCACTCGGGATTATTCACAGCGCCAGAACCCTCCACCTGCTCCTTGCTGAGCATCACTGAGGTTCAGACCTTCTGATTCTGAGACTTAAGAGAGATTTATTGGAGGGGAAAGGAAGCTTCTTTTTAATTTTTTGGGGGGTTTTGGGGGGTTTTTTGGGGGTTTTCCCCTTTAAAAATGAGCATTCAAAACCTACGGCAGCAAAGCTGTGCTGTCGAGTGAAACTGTGTGAGTGAAAAGAAGCCAACCCCCTGATTCTGATACAGAAAGATTTATTGGAGGGAAAAGGGAGCTTCTTTTTAAATTATCTTTCTTTTTTGGGTTTGTTTTTTTTTTCCTTTGAAAATGGACCACTGAGCATTAAAAACCTACGGCAGCAAAGCTGCGCTGTCGAGTGGAACTGCGTGAGTGAAAAGAAGCCAAAGCTCAGGATTTTTTAAAAGGGGATCAACAGAGACTTAAAGATGCATAATATTCCAGAGAGGTTCTGTGGGGAGGGAGAAGTCTCTGGGACTGGTTTTGGAGAAGTTTCTCGAAGATTGCGTTGTTTTAAGTGAAGATTTTGAGGCTGAGGGTGTCCAGCCAGCTGCTTCCCACTTTCCGCATTCAGCGAAATACTGGAGGCTGTAACTAAAGTGGAAATGAAAAGATCACCCCCAAAGGACAGGAGATGCAGCATTAAGGTGTCTGAACTAAACTCTGCTAAAGAGAAAGGACCTTTTCTGTCAAGAAAACAGAGGTGCTTTAATTGCCAGAACAAACTTGGGGCCAGGACCTGACTCTGCTTCCCTGGGCAGCCCTGCAGGGCCACGAGAGCCCCACCGGAGGGGTGCCCGCGGCTGCTGAGCCTTAGAGAGAGGAGAACTGGGCACTGCCCAGCTGGGGAGGGCCACCAAGGCACCAAAAAGCCAGGATGGAGCCTTGGGAAGAGCTCTGGGTCCCTGCCAGGGTTGTGCTGAGAAGCCTTCTGGAAAGTTCTTTGTCGCTACAGGACACGAAAGAACACGAACTCACCACCGTTCTCAAGGTGAAGGGAAAAAAGGGAAGTTTATTCTCTGGTTCCAACATTTAGAGTTCTCCAAAAGTGACAGTGGGTTGGAGGGTGACAGTGCCACCTCTCCAATGACACTGGTCAAACCAACAGCGCATCAACTCTCTCCTCCTCCATAAAGGAATGCAAAACAATGAGTTATTTACAGAAGGTGTGTGAGAAAGTTCACTACAAGAATGTGCACATCAGAAGGCTCAGAAAATCTTAAAAACCCAGGGTGACAGTTCTTGCCCAGACTGAGTGAGCAGCACTCCCCAGGGAAGGCCTGGAGGGTTCCCTGGCAGGGGAAACCACACCTGGGACAGGGACACAAAACGCTGCTCCCACCAGGACAGCTCTGTGTGTGCTGCCCCACTCCTACACCAAATGCCAGGGCTGAGGCTTAAACCTTCAGCAAGACTCTTAAAAAAACGGCAGAAATCGTAAAAAAATATTTTTATGAGCAACCAGGTTAAGCATTTCCACAGAATATGAAGTTAGGGAAGGATGGAGGCAGGGACAGATGCAGAATTCTGTCCCTGGTTTTTCCTCTGAAGGACTTGGCTCTGAGCACTGCTACACACAAGACACTGAGCTTGTAGGTTCTAGATTCCTGTATCCCCAGACTGGCGATTTTCTGTTTCAAAAATGAGGCTGTTTGGGGTTTTTTTCCCTACTGGAGGGAGGGAAAGGGTTTCTCCAACTTGTGGGAAGAGCCTGCAGAAGATGGCTGAGCACAGAAGAACCACTTCTGGTTAAAGCCTCAAAAAGGCTTTTTTAGAATTCTTTCACTCCAGGATTGTCATTAATCTCCTTTTCTGACCGAGACCCAGAATTTCTAATTTCTACATTTGAGATCTTTGACAACCTGATCAAAGCCAAGTTTCCATATGGGAAAGAGTTTCCAAACTTGTGAGAACTCCCCTTCCTTGGAGCAGTCACTCCAAATTCCACTGCTTTCTCCACCCCAGGTTTAACCCTTGCCAGGACAAAACCCTGATGCTGTGCAGGGAAAAGCTTTAACAATACCTGGCATGAGGTGTTTGACAAGATGCTCCTGCCATGGCAGCTGCTGGGGGCGGATTCTCTGTCATTCCAGGATCCATCCTGGGTGGGAAGCAGCAGCTCTGTGTGTCAGGGATTCCTCTGCAGTTGGTTTCATCCTGAGCCCTGAAGGTTCAGGTGCTTCAAAGCAACTCCTGAGCCATTCCAGAGCTGGGAAAATTCCAAAAAATGTCCAAAATTCCATTTCACAGGATGGTGAAAGGAGCCTGTGGGTTCCTCTGGGGGTGCTCACTGAGCTGGGCGTTCCCTGTGCTGCACCTCAGGGATGGTTTCTCCTCAAGCCAGAGCTCTCAGAGAATTTATCCCACCTGAGATAGCCCAGCTACCCCAAATGGCATCAAATCAGCAGGATGGCTTCTGAGGTGGGGTTGGAAACAGAGAAAGGTTTAAAAAAAAGACAAAATAACAAAGCTCTGACAGAGAAGAACTGAGCCAAGGGCAAGAGGTTCTTGCTCTTGCTAAAACCCCCCACAGAAGGGATTATTTCCTTTATTCTCTTCTTTCTCTAGTGAATTACCTTTTCTGATGAATTACCTAGGCCTCTGTCCACTCAGACAGCCCCAGCTCTGAGGTGAAGCCCAAAAGCTCCTCTGAGGTGTCTCAGTACCAAACTGGGAGAGAAACTTCAGGGCTTTTTGAGCAGAGCAGGAATAATTGAATCACTCTGCCAACAGAGGGAACGTTCCTCCCCCTGAGCACAGAGACCCAGGAGTCTCCCCTGGGTGCTTCCCCTGAGCTCCTCAGCACAAACCCAACAGCCTGAGAGCCAAAGGGGCAGCTCTGATCCGGGAATTGGCAGAGAGGAGCCTCTGCAGGGAGGAGCATCTGCCCTGGCAGCATCTCCTGGAGCCCTTGGGCAGCCCTGGCAGCCTCTGCTGCTGGGGAACCTCGTGCTGAGAGCTCCTCAGGCTCAGGCAGAGGGGCAGGGCCTGGATCCTGCTCTGGGGGATCCATCCTGGCTGCTCCGAGCCCTCTTGGCTCAGCATTCCCATGAGATGCTTTAAATTGCTTTTCCAAAGAATTTGATTTCACTGTTTGGATACCTTCTACAGGAGGGCTAGCATCCCTCCTTAGGATGCTTAGGCTATTTCTGTTCTTTTTACAGCACAAAACATTTTGTGTGAAAGGTTAACACAAAATGCCCTTAAATCCCCTACTGCCCCCCCAGTCTAAAGGGTGAAATGTTGACACAAAATGCCCTTAAATCTACAATTGCCCCCCAATCTAAAGGGTGACAGGTTAACACAAAATGCCCTTAAATTTACTATTCCCCCCAATCTAAAGGGTGAAATGTTAACACAAAATGCCCTTAAATCCACTACTGCCCCCCAATCTAAAGGGTGAAATGTTAACACTAAATGCCCTTAAATTTACTATTCCCCCCAGTCTAAAGGGTGCCAGGTTAACACAAAATGCCCTTAAATTTACTATTCCCCCCAGTCTAAAGGGTGAAAGGTTAACACAAAATGCCCTTAAATCCACTATTGCCCCCCAGTCTAAAGGGTGAAATGTTGACACTAAATGCCCTTAAATCCACTCCTGCCCCCCAATCTACTCAATGCCCCCCAAACTACTCTTGCTTTACTATTTGCTTGACTTTTCAGCTGTCCCACTGGGTTTGCTGGGATGCAGGAGCTGCCCAGGTCTCTGCCTCAGCTCACTCACCAGTGACTCACAGGGAAGGGAGAAGTTCTTCACCAAAGGAGCAGGAGGAGAAAGGGATCATTCCAAAGGGATTCAATTTTCCCAGCTCCAGGAGTTGCACTAGGGAAGCAAATAAGCCAAACCTTGTTTTGTAAAATAGTGTATTAAAGCATTTACTGTCATATACCAGCTATTAATTAATGAATTGTGTGATTAAATGCCTACCATGTTATGTAGCTTTTTGTTTCTCAGCAGCTGAACCAAGCTTCCATCTCTGCTACCTGCTACGATTGGTGTACTTGTACTGTGTCTGAACAACTCAGAGGAAAGCAAATATTTATTATTGATTCCTTTGAATCAATGATTTAATAATAATTTTTTTTTTGTTGGTTGTTTTATAAATAAAGGTGCTGCAGCTGAAGTGCTGCAGCTCAACGCAACTCGTACCATTCTCTGTGCTCTGATGGGTTTCATGCTGTCAAGCTGAATCCAAGGGGGGTGAAAAAAATAGGCTGGAGTTAAAAATACCATTTTTAAGCAAAGCTAAGCAGGCCTGTGTGCACATTTGCATGGGAAGCGTGGGGAAGCTGGGCTTTTTTTCCCTGGGTATTTTTCAGCCTCAATTAGGTGACGTTGCACAAAAGGTGTGCAACCCTGGGCGATGCATGGAGGGAAAGGTGGTTTTATTTGGGGGACAAACCCCAGATATTTGGGTATACCTGGGTATATTTGGGGATCAGGAATATTTTTGGCTGAGGATAAATAAATTTTTCAGCCTAAATTAGGTGACATTTCACAAAAGGTGTGCAACCCTGGGCGATGCATGGAGGGAAAGGTGGATTTATTTGGGGGGATAAACCCCAGATATTTGGGGATCTGGGATATTTTTGGCTGAGGATAAATAAATTTTTCAGCCTAAATTAGGTGACATTTCACAAAAGGTGTGCAACCCTGGGCGATGCATGGAGGCGATGCATGGTGGTTTTACTGGGGGATAAACCCCAGATATTTGGGGATCTGGGATATTTTTGGCTGAGGACACAGGTGCTGGTAAATCAATAATGCCTGGTGGCTTCACCCTCGCCCTGCTGTGACCTTCCTGCTGCAGCGCCCACGTGCCTGGCTCTCCTCATGAGCTCCAGGGAAACCTTGAGCTGTGTTCAGCCAGTCCAGATCCCCGCAGATCAACCTGGGCAGGCAGCAATCCAGGCAGCCGGGGGTGGGATTTAGGGGAGATAAAGGTGTGCTTGGTTTTTCTCAGCCTTCTCTTCCCCTCAGGGTGTTTTGCAGAGGCGTCCAGACACCAAAAATCCTCCTCGCTGAAATGTGGGAGCAAAACATTGCGCCATAATTACAAAAGAGGGTGACAACACAGTGGTCTCACAGGTGTGGCCTGGCTGTCCCTCATTCAAACGCGGCCGCTGCTCCCAGTGGAGTTGGTGTCATTAAAATCCCTGGCTGTGCAGTCGCAGATTTTTGTACAGGATGGGGAATTTGGGGGTGTTTTTAACGCGGAGCAGTTTGTCCCGACACGCTGAGAGAGGGGGAACCCCGTGGGAAAGGGAAGGGAGGGCCTTGGAAATGGGGGATTTTCAAAGCTCAGCGGATGCAAGTGTTATATAAATAAGGGCTGCTGTGGTGAGCAGCAGGAATGCCTTCGATAATCTCCCTTCTCCTCCCAGTTCTGTTTTAAAACGCTGGAAGGAGAAGCAGATCCTTGATACACTAAATTCACTCCCCAAAATAACGTTTCAATCCATAATTTAAAAAAAAAAAACCAAAACCCTCCACGCTAAACACTTAAACGAAATACTTAAGCCTGCCAAGCTTTAATTGATGCGATATCAAGCAAATGAGCTCCTTTTGTCCAGTTTAACAGCCTCTGATTCCTGCCGGGATGAGTCACTCGCACAGTGCCCTCCTCCCTGCGCTGACTCACCGGGCTCGCTGCCTCCCCCTCGCACATGGAAATGTCACCGCGGCATCCCCGGCTGCTATTCCGGGGTGCTGCCGTCATGCTGCCCGTGCTGTGAAAAAACCAACCCCAAAAAACCACCCCGACGGCGAACAGCGAGGGGGGGGAGGTGGGAATTCCACTGAGGGGCATCTGTGGAGTAACCCTGGAGCAGAGCAGCACAGCTCTGGCTGTACTCTGGACATGGTGCAGTGTGCTTTGCACACCTCAGTGGGAATTACACAGAGGAGCATCTCTGGAGTAACCCTGGAGCAGAACAGTATATAAGCCTGTACTCTGGACATGGGGCAGTGTGCTTTGCACACTTTGCCACTTTGCTCAGTGGGAATTACACTGAGGAGCATCTCTGGAGTAACCTTGGAGCAGAGCAGTACATAAGCCTGTACTCTGGACATGGTGCAGTGTGCTTTGCACACCTTAGCACTTTGCTCAGTGAGAATTCCACTGAGGAATATCTCTGGAGTAACCTAGGAGCAGAGCAGCACAGCAGGCTGTACTCTGGACATGGGGCAGTGTGCTTTGCACGCTTTAACCACTTTGCTCAGTGGGAATTACACAGAGGAGCATCTCTGGAGTAACCCTGGAGCAGAACAGCACAGCAGGCTGGACATGGAGGAGCGCGCTTTGCACACTTTGCCACTTTGCTCAGTGGGAATTACACTGAGGAGCATCTCTGGAGTAACCCTGGAGCAGAACACCAGAGCAGCCTGTACTCTGGACAGGGGTGCAGCGTGCTTTGCACACCTCAGTGGGAATTACACTGAGGAGTATCTCTGGAGTAACCCTGGAGCAGAGCAGCACAGCAGGCTGTACCCTGGACAGGGTGCAGTGTGCTTTGCACACCTCACCTGGCCAGGTGGACCTGCCCTCACCTCAGGAGGCACCAGAGCCCCTTCCCCTGCCCCACCTTTAACCTTCTGCCCCCCAACCCAGCTCCAAACCCGCCCTTGGACGCCACCCCAAAAGCCCAGCTCAGCTTTTAGCCCTGAGCAAGAGCAGGAGCCACGAACTGGCAGGACAGCAGTGGCATTGCTGCTGTGGGGCTGGTTCTGTGGGCTGGCCCTGCGTCACATCCCCTCGGTTTGTCACCCCAAAGTGCCACGAAAAGGGATGCTGCCACCCTGATCTCAGGATGTGGTTTGCACACAGGAATTGTCACAGACACACACGAGGAGCAGGCGGAGGGATCTGCTCCTGGGCTGGATTTTTAAGTGCATTTTTGTCTAAAGTCAACCTGGGAGAACCTGAAATGTTTTTTTTTTTTTTTTTTTGTGCTTCCTTTGAATGGAAGAGATCTCTCTTTTGTTTTACCCCTTTTGAGGAAGAGATCACCACTGGACAGAATTTAGGGAGGGGTTAAAGGGTTAAAAAGGGTAAAACCTCCATTGTGAGGGTTCGAGCACATGGTGGGGAAAATCTTTTGCTCTTGGCACCTTTTTTCTCTATTTAGAAAAGGAAATCTTTTTTCTCTGTTCAGTCTTCTGTTGTATTTTTGATAAGGTTTAATAAACCTTCCTGACCCGTGAAAAGCGAGCTGCTGTTCCTCACTCTGCCTTGCCTGTTTTCCCTGCCAGGGCTCGGTGTTTGTGTTCCCTGCTCCCAGAGCCTCCCTGGCCTTTATTCCCCGTAAACTTTGGATGCAGTCACAGCCCTGAGCGTGACCTCAGGTGATTCCCGACCTCTGCCCCGCTCCCCTCGCCCCAGGGACACCAAACACGCCGGGTTTCCACCATTTCCCTTCCCAAATGTTAGGGAAATTCATCCACAAACACCAGAGGTTTATGTCTAAAAAGGAGACAGAGCAGTCCTTTCTGGCTTTATTGCAATCAATGGGGCATTCCCTGGGATCTCTCCAATTTTTGGAGCACTCAGCTTCCTTTTTATCCGAATTTCCCAGCCACATTTCCCTTCTCTCTTTCCCCATTTCTGAGGGACTTGAGAGGTTCAGATTCCCCGATCCCATAGATTCCCCTCTAATGTACAACCCTCCCTTTTCATTTTTAATTCTTACTGAATTTAGGGGTTTTTCCTCCCCACTGTTTCTTTCATCTTTCATTATCCAGTTTCATTTCTCAGCAAACCTAAAGTTTATTTGTAAAAGCAAATCTCTTTTTCCATTCATCAATCAGTGGAATCCTTCCCATTGTTTCTTTTCTCTCCCAGCAGACCCACAGCTTGTTTGGAAAGACAAATCCGCTGTTCCTCTCAGAAATAAATAAATGAATCCATGCCGGGAGCTGCGTTCCCCACACGCCAAGGGGTGACAGCCTGACCTGGGCCTGCACTCAGGCTCCTGATGAATGGGAATATTTAGGATGGATTTTCAAGTGTGGAGATGCCGAGATGGCTTTTTCCCTGTGGAATAAGCAGTTCTAGTGCCTGAAACACCCCAAACGCGGCTTCCTGCGGGAGAACCAGCCCGCGGGGTGAAGCGGGGAACTCCTGGGCCGTGCAGGAGGGAACATGGAGGATGTTATTACTGCCCTCGGGGGATTTGCTGAGCACACGCTGCGGGAAGCGCCCGGCGATGGCTGCGGGTGTGAGATGGGGGAACGCCGCCGTTCCTGAGGGGAAGGATCGATCCCGGCGGGCACGGGGGGATCCCCGGGGCTGCGCCCAGGCTCGCCCCTCATGGCGCCGCCATCTTGCGCTTCCCCTTCCCCGCCGCTCTCCTTCCCCGCCGCCCTCTATGCAAATCACCCGCCAGTCCCGCGCGCCGATTGGCCCCTCCCGCCCCATTGCGAAATATGCAAATAAAGACCTGGCGCGCTGCGCGGCGATTGGCTGAAAAGCCCGCCCGCTCCCCGCGCCACGCCCTCCGCTGGTGTCGTCACCAGCAATGCGGGCTCTGATTGGTCAAAGCGCGAGGAAAGGCGCGCCCATAGCGGGGTTTGGGGGGGCGCGGGGAAAGCGCATGAAGGTTCGAGAACGCGGGGCCGGCCGGCGCGCAACGCCCCCTTCCGGCGCGCGTCACGCACGGCAGGGACCAATCACTGGCGGGCATAGGGGCGGGATCCAGGCGCTGATTGGTCAGAGCTGTGCGAGGGAGGCGTGGCCTTCTGGAAGGTTCTGGGCGGGTATAAAACGGCGGCGCGGCGGTCGCGGGGCATTGAGCGAGCCGGAGCCGAGCTGAGAGCCTGCCCAGTGTGTGAACGAGAGACCGGGCCGGACTGCGGGTAACGGGGCTGGGGGGGGCAGCACGCGGCACGGGAGGGGCGGGCTGGGCCGCGGCTGCCTTGGGATGGCGTAGGGCGGGTGCTGGAGGCGGCTTTTGGGTGGCCTGGAAAAGGCGCCGGGCCCTCCAGGGTGATTCTGTGTCCTCAGGAACCGTTGTGCTGCGGGGATAGGGAGGGAATAGCGAGTACTGACCTGTTTTGGGCCGCTAGGGTTGCTATTTTTTTTATGCCGGTATTTCCGAATTTACCTATTAAAATGCGGTTTGCCGCGGGAGGGGGAGGAGCGGGGACTCCGCTTTCTTTCCCTCCCCTCCCATTCGATTCTTTTAGCTGAGACGGGGGAGGGGAGAAGAAGGGAGGGCTCGGGGAGACGCAGCGCCCGTCTCGCCTCGCTGGGGGGCGGCCTGGGGCGGTGCCGGGGCACAGCGGGTGCTGCAGCGGCCGGGGGTGGAGAGCGGCCGCGTGTGGGATCCGGAGGGGACGGCTCCGAGGGGGGGTCGGTGTCTCACGGGGCTGCGGCTGTGCTGGCACACGCGGCTCGCCCGGCGCGGACTCCATTTCCCGGCAGCCCTTGGCCACGCCCCGCCGCCGCCGTCACGTTACGCAGGCGGCGCGGGGCACGCTGGGAGTTGGAGTCCCTCGCCACGTGGTGCGGGGGGACGCCCAGCGGCGGAGGCGGGGAGTGCAGGCGGTGTGGGAGAACGGGGCTGGAATTCCGGGATCACCCGGAGCGGGGCAGGCGGGAAGGGATCCGGTTACAATCCACTAGAACAGGCTGCTCCCACCCCCACCAGCCTGCCCTTAATTTCTATATCAGCTTTACTTTTAATTAAAATATTTTTCCTTCTATTTCAGCCCCATCTAGCCTACCCTTGAACATAATTACCACAATTTCTCTGGTCAAGCTTCATCTTCACTTCTAACTAAATTATTCTTGTTTTTCCTGTTTTTTCAGACAAGATGTCGAAGGGACCAGCTGTCGGGATCGATCTTGGCACCACCTATTCCTGCGTTGGCGTGTTCCAGCATGGCAAGGTGGAGATCATCGCCAACGACCAGGGCAACCGCACCACGCCGAGCTACGTGGCCTTCACAGACACAGAGAGGCTCATCGGTGATGCTGCCAAGAACCAGGTGGCCATGAACCCAACCAACACAGTCTTCGGTGAGGCTGCAGGATTGGCACGTTATTTAGTGATTCAAGAGATTGCTTTTTCCCTAAAAAAAAAAAAATCTAAAAAAAATTTTTTAAGCGAATTACTAAAAGTAAGGTTTAGTTTTTTATAGAAGTTATGTACGTGAAGTACTTCTAACTTGTGATATTAAAAGCCTAAATTTATTAGCAGTAGGGATAATATTTGCCCTGTAGTAGGTTTCTTAGGGTAGTCAGTCTTGAGTAATTTTAATCAGTTGACTGAACCTTGTTTATGGCTCAGCATTTGCAGTATTTTTGAGATGATAGCACTGCGTTTGTGCATGTAAAAGAAATAAAATTTAGTGTTTGCATCTGAGTCTATTGCAGTAAAAACGTTAAGGATGGTAAGCTAGGATTTTGTGCATTTTTAGTAAGAATTTTAAATTTTAAATTCCAAATGACCATTTTTAATCGATTGAAATGATGTTTTTGCAGACGCCAAGCGGTTGATCGGGCGCAGGTTCGATGACTCCGTGGTGCAGTCTGACATGAAGCACTGGCCCTTCACCGTGGTCAACGACGCTGGCAGGCCCAAGGTGCAGGTGGAGTACAAAGGCGAGACCAAGAGTTTCTACCCAGAAGAAATCTCTTCCATGGTTTTAACCAAAATGAAGGAAATTGCAGAGGCCTATCTCGGAAAGGTGAGTCTGGGGCTAGAGTGGAGCGTGGTGGGGCAGTTGTGTGGGAGGATTTGCAGCCCTCACTGAGCTCTTGGCTGTGTTTGCAGACTGTTACCAACGCTGTCGTGACCGTCCCAGCCTATTTCAACGACTCCCAGCGCCAGCCACCAAAGATGCCGGAACCATTGCAGGGCTCAACGTGCTGAGAATCATCAACGAGCCCACAGCAGCTGCCATTTGCATATGGGCTGGACAAAAAGGTATGGAGGGGTCGCATTTTATGAGAAATCCTTTTGCTAAGATATTTTCTCCATTAGAAGCTGAGAGGCCTCAGGAATCAAATGTAAACAATGCTTATCTGCTGCTGTGGGATGCAGCAGGTGCATCTTTGCTCTCAATTGGTTGTTTTTAATGAATGTCCAGTCACAGTCCAGCTGTCTTGGAGCAGAACAGCCCAGCAGGCTGTACTCTGGACAGGGTGGAGTGTGCTTTGCACCCCTGAGTGGGAATTAACACTGAGGAGACATTCTGATGTCCCCCAGTGTTTATTCACCCCGTGTCAATTCCCCCAGCATTAATTTTATTACCAAGATTTTGTTACCATTCCTTTGTAGTCCTTGCTAGCCTTCTGATGAAATCCTTTAGTATTTTAGTTTAGTTCTAATCTATCTTTTTAATATATCATAAAATAGTAAATAGAACATATATTTTATGAGGTATATAATATATCATAAGGCAATGTATTATAAAATATAAAAAAATATATCGTAGAATACTGTACATCATAAAATAATAAATCAGCCTTCTGAAACATAGAGTCAGGATTCTCTTCCCTCATCCTGGGACCTCTGAGCACTGCCACAGGGTCACTGTGTGTGGCCAGTGAGGAATGTGTTTCACTGTGGTAGGAATTCAATAATGAAAGAGTTTTTCAATGTTTTGTGCAGGTTGGTGCTGAGAGAAACGTTCTCATCTTCGACCTGGGCGGCGGCACCTTCGACGTGTCCATCCTGACCATCGAGGACGGCATCTTCGAGGTGAAATCCACGGCGGGGGACACCCACCTGGGCGGCGAGGACTTTGACAACCGCATGGTGAACCACTTCATCGCCGAGTTCAAGCGCAAGCACAAGAAGGACATCAGCGAGAACAAGCGCGCCGTGCGCCGCCTGCGCACCGCCTGCGAGCGCGCCAAGCGCACCCTGTCCTCCTCCACGCAGGCCAGCATCGAGATCGACTCCCTCTACGAGGGCATCGACTTCTACACCTCCATCACCAGGGCTCGCTTCGAGGAGCTCAACGCCGACCTGTTCCGCGGCACGCTGGACCCCGTGGAGAAGGCGCTGAGGGACGCCAAGCTGGACAAGTCTCAGATCCACGACATCGTGCTGGTCGGCGGCTCCACGCGTATCCCCAAGATCCAGAAGCTGCTGCAGGACTTCTTCAACGGCAAAGAGCTCAACAAGAGCATCAACCCTGACGAGGCTGTGGCGTACGGGGCAGGTAAGAGATCGCTCACTGTGTAATTAACTCTTCATGGTGTTGGCCCTTGGTTTTCTATCTTGATCCTGTAGGAATTCCCCTTGGACTTGCAATGATGAATCAGATTCCAAAGCCATTCGTAGTTTCCACCGGAGGTCGAAAGGCTTGTGATGGTGCAAGTACCTTCCTTGGATGTCTGAGCGAGCCCTGTGCATCAGCACAGCTCACAGGGGATGTTTGGAGGGGTTTTAATGCAGCCCTGGGCATCAGCACAGCTCACACGGGATGTTGCAGGGGTTTTAGTGCAGCCCTGTGCACCAGCACAGCTCACAGGTAGGGGTTTTAATGCCGTGTTTCTCTCCCCTCAGCTGTGCAGGCTGCCATCCTGTCTGGAGACAAGTCTGAGAACGTGCAGGACTTGCTGCTGCTGGATGTGACTCCCCTGTCGCTGGGTATTGAGACAGCCGGAGGGGTCATGACAGTCCTGATCAAGCGCAACACCACCATCCCCACCAAGCAGACCCAGACCTTCACAACTTACTCTGACAACCAGCCCGGGGTGCTGATCCAGGTGAGCAGAGAATTCTAGGACAGCAGTAGCACACTGACAGTGCTTTCACTGCTTAACACTTCAAGTGATTTTAGGCCAGAGGTGTTGAATTCCTGTCGTTTGTAAATTCCTGGTTGCTGTGATGAAAGTGACTCCAAAGCCATTCGTAGTTTCCACCAGAAGTCGAAAGACTTGTGTTGGTCCAAGTTCCTTCCTTGGATGTCTGAGCGACCACATGCCTTCAGGACAATAATTAATTAACCCATTATGACTTTAATGACATAATGTGGTGGTTTTCTCTCCTTAGGTGTATGAAGGAGAACGTGCTATGACTAAGGACAACAACTTGCTGGGCAAGTTTGAGCTGACTGGCATTCCCCCTGCTCCCAGAGGGGTCCCTCAGATCGAGGTCACCTTTGACATCGATGCCAATGGCATTCCTGAACGTGTCTGCTGTGGACAAGAGCACTGGCAAGGAGAACAAGATCACCATCACAAATGACAAGGGTAAGGATCCACTGTCCTGAGGTTGGGAGAGCCTTAAAAAATGGATTTGTCATGCTCTGCCTGCTGTTTAAATCTGTAATCAGATTTGTATCTGTGTGAGCCTTGGTTTATTTTTTATTATTTAATGATTTATTAAGAAGGCATGTTCTGGGTTTCTGTCTCTCCAGATTTAAATTGTGTAGTGTTTGGGAATTTGAAATCATTCCCTACAAAACACAGCCCATACTCATGATTTGTGTTCTCTGCAGGCCGGCTGAGCAAGGAGGACATTGAGAGGATGGTGCAGGAGGCAGAGAAGTACAAGGCAGAGGATGAGAAGCAGAGGGATAAGGTGTCCTCCAAGAACTCCCTGGAGTCCTACGCCTTCAACATGAAAGCCACCGTGGAAGATGAGAAGCTCCAGGGCAAGATCTCTGACGATGACAAGCAGAAAATCCTGGACAAATGCAACGAGATCATCAACTGGCTGGACAAGAACCAGGTTTGTCAGATGCCATGTTTTTTAGCTCTACACAGGGGCAGTTGAGGCTGGAGGAGGAGCACTGGTTGCTGTGATGAAAGAGATTCCAAAGCCATTCGTAGTTTCCACCAGAAGTCGAAAGACTGGTGTTGGTGCAAGTTCCTTCCTTGGATGTCTGAGCGACCACAGCTGGGCAGCACGGGGAGCTGCCAACCCTCCTGTTCCCTGGCTGCCTCCCAGGATTGTGGTGCTGTTCTGGGGCAACGTGAGCTGCCAAACCAAGCAGGAAAAACTTTGTCTCTAATACAAGTCTGGCTTGGTGCTGGGGCTAAGCCTGGCCTGGACTGGGAGGGCTTGTAAACCCTGCCCGGCTTGGTGGGGCTTTTAAACCCTTGCCCACGTTTGGTGGGGCTTTAAAACCCTTCCCAGATTTGGTGGTGCTTTAAAACCGTTGCCCAGACTTGGTGGGGCTTTAAAACCCTTGCCCAGAATTGGTGGGGCTTTAAACCTTTGCCCAGATTTGGTGGGGCTTTAAACCTTGCCCAGAATTGGTGGGCTTTAAAACCCTTGCCCACGTTTGGTGGTGCTTCAAAACCCTTGCCCACATTTGGTGGGGCTTTAAACCCTTGCCCAGATTGTTGACTGACCCAGCACTGATTGTTGTGTTTCCCTGCTGGGCTGTGCCCCCAGACAAAAGCAGCTGAGCTCTGGTTTCTCTTGCAGACGGCCGAGAAGGAGGAGTTTGAGCACCAGCAGAAGGAGCTGGAGAAGGTTTGCAACCCCATCATCACCAAGCTGTACCAGAGCGCAGGAGGGATGCCCGGGGGGGATGCCCGGAGGGTTCCCTGGGGGTGGAGCTCCTCCCTCCGGCGGAGCCTCCTCGGGCCCCACCATCGAGGAGGTGGATTAAGGAGCCCGGGCAGTGCATTCCACTAGCAGTGAGTGTTGGAGGAGACCCCCAGCTCTGGGGGTTTGCAGTGAAGGACCCAATCCTGTAGGCACATCTGGGTTTATTTTGCCAGATTAATAACTCCATAACTGAGCTGCTGTAAAAAAAAAACAAAAGAGAGAGAGGAAAAAAAAATAAAAACAGAACAAAAAACATTTTTTTTTTCTGGGCATTTTAAATACTTGAAAGTGTGCGCAGGTGGGAGATGAAAACCATTGCACTTTACAGTACTGTAAATGAGTGGGAATGCAATTCATGTCCTAAAGAATAAAAACTATTTAATGGCATCACACTGTCTCTGCCTTCACTTGTTTGTACCAGTGGAAATAAAAAAGAAACCCCTAAATGCAGGTAATTGGTGCTGAGCATGATCCAGGTGGGTGTTGAGGTGGGAAAAGGGGTTTGGAGCCAGGTGCTGCTTAAACATTTGGGGTCTGGGTGGATTTTAAAACATTACTGACCTGTGGCAATAAAATCTCAGAATTAACTAGGTTGGAAAAGACCCTTTTGGATCAAATCCAACCTATAAATTGAATCCTGCAAGTACAAAAATACTGGAAAATTAGTTTTCCTTTAGGGAATTACTTGCTTAAGTATCTAATTCTGGGATGATACCGAGGTGACTGGAGCTGGAGAATTTGCTGGCCAGGGAGGAGGTTTGGAGTGATGTTTTCAGCAATACTTGGCTAAAATAAAAGTTACTGAAAAAACTAATAGTAATTTATGAATACAATTATTTTATGCAAATGTGTTAAGAAGCTCCTCTGCTGTATGAATAAACGTGTTTGTTTAGCACCAGTGGAGGAGCAATTAATTTGCAGCTAAAATGAGAAAATTCCTGGAGCAGCACCAGTTAATGGGAATGTGGGAGAGATGATCCAGTCTGGGGCTGAGAAATATTGTGTGTTAAAAACTCAAATGGCCCTTGTGGGGCATTGCAGTGACTCCCCTTGAGCCACTCCTGAGATCCCAGCAGAATTCCCTCCCCTCAAACCCCGATCCCTCAAATTCCAAGTGTCTTCCTTCATTTTTGGGTTGTGCCAGAGCTGGGTGCAACCTGAGCAGGCTGGGTTGACATGAAAATACGAAAATTAAAACTCCGAAAGGAATCATGGAATTCTTCCTCTGCTTCAGGGTTCAGCCTTTCCCAGGCAGGCTGGGATCCAGAATATTCCAGTGTCCCTTCTCTGTGAGCCCCCACCGTGCTCTGGGACATCCCTGGGCTGATTTGGGGTCCAAACCAGCCCTGAGTGCTCATCCCTGTTCTGGAGAATTCCCCTGTCCCAGCCCAATCCAGGTGATGCTGCCCTGGGGCAGGCAGGGATGTCCTTGCTGTCCCCGAGAACCCCCTCATAATAACCAGGGAACGATGAAAAATTAATTAATCACACTAAACTGAGGAGGAAATGAGGATTTAAATCAATTTTCATTTGGGGACACTGCTGGCACTGCTGGTGCTGGGCCACCAGATAGCAGCACCTGCCCAAGAATCACAGAGGTCCCTTTTTTGGGGGGGGACATCATGGAATATTTTTGGGTCCCGTTTTTTTTTTGGTTGTCCATCTGGGCTTGAATTCCATCACCCCAAATTATTTATGGTGTTCCATAGAATCCAGAGCAGCACCTCCCATTCGTTGGCGTGCAAGGTTTTTGGGGCCACGAAATTGGGTTTGGAAAGTGGTGGTGGTTTAGGGTATTGATCACAATAAGGAATATCCCCAAAAAAAGGGAACCTAAACAAAACAGGGAAAAAAAAAAGAATAAAATAAAAACCCTTCAGGAGAGGGGAGAGCTCGTTGTGAGCCACAGCAGAAAATAACTGGAATAAAATGTTTTTCTGGACACAGCCGCGTGTTCTGTGTGTTTTGGGGGATTATTCAGCATTTAAAAGCGGCAACGTGGCACCTAATCCTGGCACCTGGGTGCAGGTGTGCGTTTATTCCTAATCCTGGACCTAACAAGGTGTGGGTTTATTCCTAATCCTGTATTTTACAAGGTCTGGGTTTACACCTAATCCTGGACCTAACAAGGCATTGGTTTATTCCTAATCCTGTACCTAACAAAGCGTGGCTTTTACCTAATCCTGCATCTAGCAAGGAGTGGATTTATTCCTTATCCTGTACCTAACAAAGTCTGGGTTTATTTCTAATCCTGGCACCTAACAAAATCTGGGTTTTACCTATTCCTGTACCTAACAAGGTGTGCGTTTACACCTAATCCTGGTACCTAATAAAGTGTGGGTTTATTCCTAATCTGTACCTAACAAGGCGTGAGTTTTATCTAATCCTGCACCTGACAAGGAATGGATTTATTCCTTATCCTGTACCTAACAAAGCCTGGGTTTATTCCTAATCCTGTACCTAACAAAGTGTGGGTTTATTTCTAATCCTGGTACCTAACAGTCTGGGTTTTACCTATTCCTGTACCTAACAAGGTGTGGGTGTACACCTAGTCCTGGTACCTATCAAAGCCTGGGTTTATACTTAATCCTGTATGAAACAAGGCATTGGTTTATTCCTAATCCTGTACCTAACAAAATCTGGATTTATTCCTTATCCTGTACCTAAAAAGGCATGGGTTTTACCTAATCCTGCACCTAACAAGGAATGGATTTATTCCTTATCCTGTACCTAACAAAATCTGGGTTTATGCCTAATCCTGTGCCCAACAAATCTGGGTTTTACCTATTCCTGTATCTAACAAGGTGTGGGTTTACACCTAATCCTGTACCTAATAAAGTGTGGGTTTATTCCTATTCCTGTACCTAACAAATCCTGGGTTTATTCCTGTTCCTGTACCTAACAAAGCCTGGGTTTATTCCTTATCCTGTACCTAACAAAACTTGGGTTTATACCTAAGGACTGGTACCTAATAAAGTGTGCGTTTATTCCTATTCCTGTACCTAACAAAGCCTGGGTTTATTATTAATCCTGTACCTAACAAAATCTGGGTTTATCATTAATCCCGTACCTAACAAAGCCTGGGTTTATTCCTATTCCTGTACCTAATAAAGTGTGGATTTATTCCTAATCCTGTGCCTAAATATCTGGGTTTATTCCTATTCCTGTACCTAACAAAACATGGGTTTATACCTAAGACTGGTACCTAATAAAGTGTGCGTTTATTCCTATTGCTGTACCTAACAAAATCTGGGTTTATTATTAATCCTGTACCTAACAAAATCTGGGTTTATTATTAATCCGTACCTAACAAAGCCTGGGTTTATTCCTAATCCTGGTACCTAATAAAGTGTGGGTTTATTCCTAATCCTGTGCCTAAATATCTAGGTTTATTCCTTATCCTGTACCTAACAAAGCCTGGGTTTATTCCTAATCCTGTACCTAATAAAGTGTGGGTTTATTCCTATTCCTGTACCTAACAAAACCTAGGTTTAGTATTAATCCTGTACCTAACAAAATCTGGGTTTATTCCTAATCCTGGTACCTAATAAAGTGTGGGCTTTTTTCCCAGCACGCACAGGCACTCAGCACCCTCCTCCTCCTTGCTGCTCTTCCTCCCTCTCCCTCCTCACCCCCATCCCCTCCCTGCCGTTTCCCCCCAGGCCTGCCTCTCTTCCCAGGATGATTTCCCCCGGGCAGCGGGGCTGATTTCACTCATCAAACCTCCCTGCAATCCTCCCACATGAGATGTTTGCCCGGCCCCGCCAAGCGCACCGAGCGCCAACGCGCCGCCGGCCGCCCGCAGCCAGCATTAGCTGTAATTTGAAAGTGAGTGAAGTGATAATGCCACGCTCCCCGCTTCTGTGAGCCTGCATTAATGCAGCCCTGCCAGCGCCAGGCATCGACTGCCACTAATAGTGCGAGGGGAGGCTGGCAAAATTGGGGCTGATGCAGGAAATAAAGGGTATTGACCAGCCCACTGCAGCGCCCCAGCGGCCTTTAATCTATTAGTGCCCCTGACGGGGGTGGTTTAATGCAGCTTTAGTGTCGATCACATTTGCAGGCCCCACTCTGCCTGCTGGGAGCCGGGGTCAGGCTGTGCCTCAGAGCTCATGGCTATCGATCGTGGCCAGCCTCGGGGCTCTGGGTTATAATTATTTCATTAAACCGTTTAATGGTTATCAAATATGAACCCCTCTCCTGTTCCATTTAGGAGTTATTGCAATTGTTAATCCATGTCAAGCTTGTTTCAGTGAAATTGGCTGATGCTCCCAAGTGCTGGCTGTGCCCCTCCCTGGGGATCGATCCCAGGAGAGCCCTGGGCTTGGATCCCAGTGATCCTGCATTAAGATCATCCCAAATAAGAACAGGGACGCCCTGGGCCCCTCTCAGAGCTGATTTTTGGTGGGGTCACAGTGGAGGAGATGCTGGGGCTCTTTCCATACACCAGAACCTGGAGGAACAGATTGGAGCCCGGGCAGGTTGAGGTTGGGAAAGGGAAAAACAGAATTGTTTGTGTTCCATTTGGGAATTATTGCAATTGTTAATCCGTGTCAAGTTTATTTTAGTGAAATTGGCTGATGCTCCCAAGTGCTGGCTGTGCCCCTCCCTGGGGATTGATCCCAGGAGAGCCCCTCTCCCGTGGCTCTCACTGGGATTTGGGGTTGGATCCTGCATTTAAGACCATCCCAAATAAGAACAGGGACGCCCTGGTCCCCTCTCAGAGCTGATTTTTGGTGGGGTCACAGTGGAGGAGATGCTGGGGCTCTTTCCAAACACCAGAACCTGGGAGGAACAGATTGGAGCCCGGGCAGGTTCAGGCTGGATTTTGGGAAAGGTTCTTCCCCCAGAGGGAGCTGGCGCTGCCCAGGGAATGGGCACGGCCCCGAGGCTGCCACAGCTCCAGGGATGCCTGGATTTTGTGGGCTTGTTCTGGTGTCTGTGCATGGCCAGGGCTTGGACTCAACCCTTGTCAGCCCCTCCCAATTTAGGAGCTTTTCCCTCTTCCCAAAGTGTTTTATTCTCCACATGAACACCTGGATCTGGCACATCCCAGGGGAGTTTGGGGACTCATCTCGGTTCCTCACCCTCCAGAAGTGCAAGAGCTGCTCCTGGTACAGTTCTTGTGGGATTTGGGCTTGGTTTTTCCTATTAATGTGAGCTGTGAGTTCCTCTCCATCCCACTTTTCCTCCTCATTAAATCAGGGTTTAATTCCTGGAACTGGGAAATCCCCAGAGGAGCTGCGGGAATCCCAGGGACTCTCATCAGCTGCCGCAGGGCACCCTCCTGCCCTTTCTCCCAGCCCAAATCACACAGAGGGATGAAAGCTGGATGAGCCAGGTGTGGGGAGCCTTTGGAATGAATTTGTATTCCAAATCCAGAAGTGCAAGAGTTGCTCCTGGCATGATCTTTGTGGGATTTGGTCTTGGTTTTTCCTATTAAAGCGAACTGTGAGTTCCTCTCCATCTCTATTTTCCTCCTCATTAAGTCAGGGTTTAGGAACTGGGAAATCCCAGAGGAGCTGCAGGAATCCCAGGGACTCTCATCAGCTGCCCCAGGGCACCTTCCTGCCCTTTCCCCCAGCCCAAATCACACAGAGGGATGAAAGCTGGATGAGCCAGGTGTGGGGAGCCTTTGGAATTTGTATTCCAGATCCATTGGAGCCTGTATTCCTGGGCACCTTTCCATGAAAGGCCTGGATGCTCTGGAAGAAGCTCTATCTTAATTTGAACAAAGTGATTCCAGTTTCCGTGGGCAGGCAGTGCAGTTCCTGCAGAGTCCTTTATCAGTATTCTGTGCTGCCTCCTGGCAGCTGCTCATTTGCTGTTGCCTCAACCTGCGCTGACCTCATTTTCTCTCACAGAGCAGTGGAGGATTTGGTAAAAATTAGTTATATTAGAGGCTCCCGATCCAGCCAGTTTATTTGTGATATGACAAATATTTCAGCCATTAGGATCTTTCCGTCTCTTAGCAGCTTAAATGCACTCACTTATATTCCAAATCACTGCTTAATTTAAAAGCCTATTTGTGCAGATTGGCTCAGGCAGGGAAAAAACCTGCGGAACACTCACCCCTCCAAAGGGGGCTGCGGGATTGGATCCCCACTCCATAACTTCACAGAGCCTCTAATGACTGTGAGCACGCCAGGAGCACAGCAATTCCATGGAGGGAGGGTGGGAACACAGCAATTCCATGGAGGAATGGTGGGAACACAGCAATTCCATGGAGGAATGGTGGGAACACAGCAATTCCATGGAGGAACAGTAGGAACACAGCAATTCCATGGAGGAATGGTGGGAACACAGCAATTCCATGGAGGGAGGGTGGGAACACAGCAATTCCATGGAGGGAGGGTGGGAACACAGCAATTCCATGGAGGAATGGTGGGAACACAGCAATTCCATGGAGGGAGGGTGGGAACACAGCAATTCCATGGAGGGAGAGCAGGAACACAGCAATTCCATGGAGGAATGGTGGGAACACAGCAATTCCATGGAGGAACAGTAGGAACACAGGAATTCCATGGAGGGAGGGTGGGAACACAGGAATTCCATGGAGGGAAGGTGGGAACACAGCAATTCCATGGAGGGAGAGTGGGAACACAGCAATTCCATGGAGGGAGAGTGGGAACACAGCAATTCCATGGAGGGAGGGTGGGAACACAGCAATTCCATGGAGGGAGGGTGGGAACACAGCAATTCCATGGAGGGAGGGTGGGAACACAGCAATTCCATGGAGGAAGAGCAGGAACACAGCAATTCCATGGAGGGAGGGTGGGAACACAGCAATTCCATGGAGGGAGGGTGGCAGGAGCTGGGGCTGCAGGCCATGGATGGATGGGTGGGTGCTGCTCCCTCCCACCCTGGCTGTGCCTCAGTTTCCCCCTCCTGATGCCTTGGGAAGGCTGCCCTGGAGCAAAGGCTGGACAGAATTAAAGAATAAAACAGATGTTTATTAAAAGGCCTCTGTGGGAACCCAGGGCACCGGGAATATTTCTGTGTCTGCTCTGGGGTGCCCTGACCCCCAGGGCAGCTCTGACTTTGACCCTCATCCATGGAGAAAGTTTCCTAAAGACTTCAGGATAGACTGGAATGCACAAAAGCGTGAAATAGATTAGAGAGAGCAGTGTAGGTGTGTCACTGGGTGAGACATTGAGGTTTTGGGATTTTTAGTGTGTTGTGGATGGAAGCAAGGTGGAGGGCACAGGTGCTGTCCTGGGTTTCTTCTTCTTCCTTCTTCTCCATGGGTTTGGGTGGCATTTTGTAATTGGGCAGAAAAGTCAGTTCTTAATTGGGTAGTTAAGTCTTAAAAGACCTTGGACCAAGAGATTGTTGGCCATTTTGTGCCTTGCTGCAGAACTCAAGGCTGTGAGACTGTTTTACTGATAAGAAATAATAAATAAACACCTGAGTGTGAACATGAACTGCTGTCCCAAGTGCCTTCAGTCCAGACCCAGAGAAACCAACAGCTGGGACACCCACAGACCTCAGTGGATGCACCTTGGGCAGTACAAGAGCCCAGCCAGGGCTGCACCCAAGAGGAACCAAAATGGCCACAAAATGAACCCAAAATGGTCCCAAAATGAACCCAAGATGAACTAAAATGGTCACAAAATTAACCCAAGGTGAAACCAATGGTCCCAAAATGAACCCAAGATGAACCAAAATGGCCCCAAAATGCACGAGCGCTCCCGGGGTCTCTCCCTTGGATCAGTTCTGCTCCATTTGCACCTTGCAGTTCATTGTCCCATTCCAGCTTTAGCCCCTGCAGTCCCACCCTGCTTGTTTTTCTCTCTCCAGCCCACGGGGTTTGTGCTCTTGGGCTGAGGTTTGGATCATTTGTCCTTGGTGCCCAGCTGGAGCAGGAATTGTTTTGGAATTTCTGCTTGTGTCAGCTGGGATGTTTAAACTCTAATTTAAACATAAAATAGCTCAAAATTTTTACGGTAGGTTATGGCACAGGATTCTGACTGAAAATAATTATCCTTGATAAACTCTCCTGCGCCTTCATAATTAGGAAGAGAATTTTACTCATACAGAATTACTGCCTGTGTCAGCCGGGGTGTTTGAACTCAATTTAAACACAAAATAGCTCTAAATTTTCTAAATTTTTACGGTAGGGTCATGGCAGAGGATTCTGACTGGAGAGAGTTATCCTTGATAAATCCTCCTGCACCTTTCACAATTAGGGAGTGATGGAGCCACATTTGATTGCAAGGCAAAGCTTCACAAACCAGAGCAAACTGTAATTCTTGCTCAGCCTCCCTCCTCAACTTGGGAGTTCAGATGCTGATGGAAGTGCATCGATTTTCCCCTGTATTGAAAGCTTCCAAAAAAAAAAACCAACATAACCCTCCTCAAACAAAAAACAAAAAAAAACCCAACCCACCTCCTGGGCTGCAAGTCCCATGGTTCCAATTAAAATCACCTGTTAACTTAAAAAGGTCTCTTTTTAAAAAGGGTTTAAAAGATTTTCATTTAATTGATTCCATGGAAAATGCTCTTTACAATTACCACTACAAACTACTCGTTTCCCACTGAGTAAGACCCAATTTGAGATGTTTATCAAGACTTTGCACTCTTTCCACTCTCCACACGGAGTTCTTAAATTCTTTATTGACGGCTTGCATTCTGTCAGCCAGGGATATTTTTAGTTTGTGGCAAGAAAGCTTTTAAAAGGTTCTAATGGTTTGATTTTTGCAGGCTCTGTGGCCTCAAGAAAGAAATCAGCTCTAAATGGCCTCGGAAGTGCTGGGTGCTCCTCGTTTCAGAGCAGGAAAATGCCAGGATTTCACCAATTTCTCAGTTTTTCCATCAGGGTTCGGGGCAAAAATCCCCCTCCGCCTCGGATTTCTGGAATTTTGATCTCCTGCCACGAACTTCTTCACGATTAATTAAATTGTGGCACTGAGTGGGTCCTCCTCAGTCCCTGACTTGGACTGTGGGGTTTGTTTCAGGACTTTGGGGCTGATCCCTGTGGGTGCCTTCCAACCCAGAATATTCCATAACCTGTCCTCAAAAGACTGATATAATAATAAAAATGGGAAAAACTGGGCGGGAAATGGGGGAAAACTGGGAAAAAATGAGAAAAAGCTGGGACAATACTGGGAAAAAACTGGAAAAAACAGGGAAAAACTGGGGGAAAACTGGGGGAAATTGGGAAAAAACTGGGAAAAATTGGGAAATACTGGGGGGGGGAACTGGGAAAAACTGGGAAAGAACTGTGAAAAACTGGGGGAAAATTGGGGAAAATTGGGCAAAACTGGGACATATTGGGAAAAATTGGTAAATACTG